>JZKD02S0600392.1:188797-214592 GCA_000966675.3 Picea glauca | reverse complement strand
CGATCGAGACGCCCAAATCAACGGCGCTCGTGCAGCCCCGCTCTTCTTAACTGCCATATGATTAACCAGTGTGGGCCCTCCTTCTGTCATTTCATTCTTCCGTCCACCTTTCCCCTGCTGCCGCATGTCATCCATTCACCTCTCCTCTTTAGCCCGCATGGCTCTCCTTTCTGCCCGCCATCCGCTCATTCCCTGCCACGCGTCCCGTTCCTTTCCACATCAGTTTCTCACCCAAAAGCGAGTTTGTTTCCCTCGTCTTCCCCCCTGTCTACCTGGGTGTCTTCCGCCTTGTATTATCTTCTGTCACCCCTCTCTGTCATCACTCCCTCTTCCCGTCACTTCTACCATCCACCTTGTCTTCCGCGCTGGCCATCACGTCCGCCCCTCAAGCTATTCGGTTGTGCCAGATGGCAGCGCGAGAAGTCTTCCCTATCCCGAGATGCTGAGTTGGCCTGGCCGTTCTCAATCCCAAGAAGCAGTTATGGAGGTGGTTGAGGGTGGTTAGGCATCGTCTCCGCCATAATGGGGACGTCCTGCAATAAATTAAAAGCACGTCGATTCGCCGATGTAACTGTCAGAAGATCTATCGCGTCTGCCACAAATTGCACGATTATTCAAAGATTGCGGCTACAGAATGTCAAAAGCCATGCAGACGCAAAGCCTTCAATGCATTTTCTTGATCTTGTTACTGTTGTTGTTCTGAGTATATGTAGGCATTTTTGCCATTTTTTGTGGGGATCGATGGTAGAGCTAAGCTCCCCACTGTATAGTTTCAGCAATACTCTGGTTTCCTGGTTATGCCTCTGTGATTGAGATTTCTTGGTCTATAACAAACAGTTTCCTTTCTTATCCATCTTGTTTCATCTTTGTTGGGGGTTCACAGTTGAAGGATTCACGTGGGCTTAACAATTTTGTTGCGATAAAGGATTTGTCGTGACACCTTTGTATTCTCTCGTATTTGTGTTTGAATGTAAAAGGATTTTGTGTTCGAATGCATTTTTTCTTCAGTCTGTTGCATACCTGATGTCTGTAATAGATCATTGCGCCCTTCTTGCGTAAGTCTTCCACCTACTCACCCTTATTACGACTCACTGTTTGGAGTTTATCAAGACCTCACTCTTTCATGCATGCCTGGTCTGGTTTCTGAGCTGATACGCTGCCGTTCTGAGTTTTTCCTCCGTTGGATCCCCCTTAAAACAAATCGTGACAATAAACTGATGGGCTTCGGGCTTTGCTCCTGCTAGCAATCCAGGGGTGACTTCCGAAAGCCAACATTTCCTTTCTCTTAAGCCAAGTGGCTCTTCTTTCTCTTAATACGAGACAGAAATCAAGGTCAAATGCACTAGCATATGAAATTCGAGCAGATGCTTCTGATGGCTTTATTTCTGCAGGAATCTTATTATACATCCTATTGAATCTTTTGGAAAAGTCAGAAGCTGACTCTCCTTCCTGCTTCTTCAAGGACCCAAACTCAGTCATGTAATATATGTAATCTTTCCTATCCCCCCACTGCCTCAGGAAGACATTATCTAGGGCTTCAATACCAGCAATAGATCCCGGGGCCAGGCCTCTGAACCACTTTCTAACCTCACCATCCAAACTCTGGACAAAGACTCGCATCCAGACATCTTCATTTTCAACATTGAGGTTATCTGCATAACTATAAAAAGCAGCCAAGTGCTCCTCAGTAGTTATGTCTCCCTCCCCTGTGAACTTGGGCATATACTTCAAGTAGTCTCCAGCAGGGAGAGGATTCAAAGGCTGAGGAAGAATCAAAGGGGCATATCGAGCAACAACTATGGCATCCATTCTGTTCTGAGGGGGATTAGCACCAGCCATAGGGGGGTTGAGTACAGGAGAACTCGGAGGAGAAGGAGTGTGAACAGGTGAGGGAGAAAAAGGGGTCCTCACAGGAGAACTCGGAAGAGATGGAGGGGAAAACAGAGAGACGTCCAAGGGGCTTAAGTGTGTAGGTATCTCTCTCTGTGCAGCAGTAGTAATCAAAGGGGGAGTAGTGAAGCCTCCTGAGAGGGGAGTGACAAGGATCTCTCCTTCTGATACTAGACCAGGAGGGGAAAACTCAACAGGAACACTCCCAAAGTTCAGAAAACGGGAAACTTTAGAGGAAGTACGACTAGGGAGATGAGATTCTGAAAATGGAGTTTTTACAGAAGGGGAGGACGTATTACCTTTTTCATCGACAGAAACTCCTTTTGCCGCTCTCTTTCCCTTTCTGCGCACCACTTCCAAGTCTGCTTCTGGAGTGGCCAAAGGTAAGTGTGGATTTGACCTCGTATGTCTACCTCTCGAAGCCACAGCTGATAGAAAAAGTTCTCCCCAGCGGAGTCGTCACAGTGGAGTTGCCAGGTGCACAGTAGCAATCTTCAAGTTCTGATATCTGATGCACCTTCAGAAATCAGTTAGTCGTTGTCGTTCTGCCCGGGGAAAATTTTCAACTTCGTTCCCGGCAACGGCGCCAGGAAATGTTGGCTTTCGGAAGTCACCCCTGGATTGCTAGTAGGAGCAGAGCCCGAAGCCCATCAGTTTATTGTCACGATTTGTTTTAAGGGGGATCCAATGGAGGAAAAACTCAGAACGACAGCGTATCAGCTCAGAAACCAGACCAGGCATGCATGAAAGAGTGAGGTCTTGATAAACTCCAAACAGTGAGTCGTAATAAGGGTGAGTAGGTGGAAGACTTACGCAAGAAGGGCGCAATGATATATTATAGACATCAGGTATGCAACAGACTGAAGAAGAAATGCATTCAAACAAAAAATCCTTTTACATTCAAACACAAATACCAGAGAATACAAAGGTGTCACGACAAATCCTTTATCGCAACAAAATTGTTAAGCCCACGTGAATCCTTCAACTGTGAACCCCCAGCAAAGATGAAACAAGATGGATAAGAAAGGAAACTGTTTGTTATAGACCAAGAAATCTCAAGCACAGAGGCATAACCAGGAAACCAGAGTATTGCTGAAACTATACAGTCGGGAGCTTAGCTCTACCATCGATCCCCACAAAAAATGGCAAAAATGCCCACATATACTCAGAACAACAACAACAACAAGATCGAGAAAATGCATTGAAGGCTTTGCGTCTGCATGGCTTCTGACATTCTGCAGCCGCAATCTTTGAATAATCGTGAAATTTGTGGCAGACGCGATAGATCTTCTGACAGTTACATCGGCGAATCGACGTGCTTTTAATTTATTGCAGGACGTCCCCATTATGGCGGAAACGATGCCTAACCACCCTCAACCACCTCAATAACTGCTTCTTGGGATTAAGAACGGCCAGGCCAACTCAGCATCTCGGGATAGGGAAGACTTCTCGCGCTGCCATCTGGCACAACCAAATAGCTTGAGGGGCGGACATGATGGCCAGCGCGGAAGACAAGGTGGATGGTAGGAGTGACGGGAAGAGGGAGTGATGACAGAGAGGGGTGACAGAAGATAATCCAGGGCGGAAGACACCCAGGTATATGGGGGGGAAGACGAGGGAAACAAACTCGCTTTCGGGTGAGAAACTGATGTGGAAAGGAACGGGACGCGTGGCAGGGAATGAGCGGATGGCGGGCAGAAAGGAGAGCCACGCGGGCTAAAGAGGAGAGGTGAATGGATGACACGCGGCAGCAGGGGAAAGGTGGACGGAAGAATGAAATGATAGAAGGAGGGCCCACACTGGTTAATCATATGGCAGTTAAGGAGAGCGGGGCTGCACGAGCGTCGTTGATCTGGGCGTCTCGATCGTGGCCGTCGGAGAAGTGCACATGGGAGATCGGACCCCCCCCCTCCGCTTAAAGGGAGAAAGGCGGGGGGGGTCCGACGTGGTCTTCATCGCCGTTGATCCGGGTGCGCTCATCTGTACCGTCGGAGAAGTGCGCCGCCGATCTCGGACCCCCCCCCTCCTTGCCTAAAGATCGGAAGGCAAGGGGGGTCCGACAATTGCTGTGCGCCGTCGATCTGGGCGCGCAAATCTGGACCGCCCAGTCTTGCTTGCTGCTTATCACGGGCGCATCATCGCCCGAAACTTTAGACAAGTGGGTTTTAACCCATTCTTTTTATATCTAAACCCGTTAGTCAGAAATATCGCTAACAGTGCTAAGTCCAAATCTCCCAAATCAAATTGAAACTCTCTCCTATGTTGATCTACTATGTGCTTATATTATTGTTTGGAACTCTGCAATCACTCTTTAATCTTACTGTGGATCTCCTGCATCTATGCTGCAAAATATTTTGCTCCAACACTCCTGAACTCATTCTGATCCAATTCTCTCAACTCGAATACTCCTCTTGGATGCATTCCATACATTATCTGGAATGTGATCTATCTTGTGCTCCTGTTAGGTGAGTCGTTATATGAAAATTCTGCTTGCGGAAGAATCTGATCCCACTAACTATGATGTTCAACTACTAAACTCCTCAATAAGTTCCCCAAACTTCTATTTACTACCTCAGTTTGTTCATCCGTGTGAGGGTGATATGTTGAGCTAAAAGATAAATTTGTCCCCAGCTTTTTCCATAGTGTCCTCCAGAAATGACCAAAAAAATTGGTATCTCTATCCGAAACAATACTCTTGGGTAAACCATGAAGTCAAACAACTTCTTTGAAAAACATATTTGCAATGTGTGTTGCATCACTGGTTTTATGACATGGAATGAAATGTGCCATTTTTGAGAATCTTTCGACTACCACGAATATGGAATCACAACCTCTCTATGTCCTTGGCAGTCCCAACACAAAATCCATGCTTACCACATCCCACGACCTCTCTGCTATTTGCAATGGTTGATACAACCCTGTATTCTGTCTTTTCCCCTTTGTGTGCTGGAAAATTCTACATCTGTTGACAAATTTCTTGACATTTGTACTCATTCCTAGCCAATAATATGAACTATTCAGTTGTAAAAATGTTTTATCATGGCCGAAGTGTCCAGCCAATCCCCCACTATGATTTTCCTTCAAAAGTTTTTCTCTCATAGAGCTCTGCGGGATACACAACTGATTTCCTTTAAATAACAGTCCATATTGAATCATATATTCAGTCTATTGGCTTATGTCTCTTAGAACAGGATTCTCACATGCTTCATAAGCATCCTTGAAATATGAATCATCTCTGTACATTTCCTTAAGGCTATCAAAACCTAAGGTCTTCACTCGAAACTCCTGTAGAATCAAACATTTTTTGCTCAACGCATCAACGACCTTGTTAGCATTTCCAAAAATGTGATTTATAACAAAAGTAAAGTTATGCATAAATTCAACCCATTTCACATGTTTCTGGTTCAGTTTCTCCTATCTGGTTATAAACTGTAAGGCATGGTTGTCGCTTTACAAAACTTACTCTTTCTGGACCAAGTAGTGCCTCCATTTCTTCAATGCCTGTATGACTACATAAAACTCCTTATTATATGTGGAATATTTCATCTTGGTCTTGTTCAACTTCTCATTGAAGTATGCAACTGGTCTATTGTCTTGAATTAAGACTGCTCCAATCGCAAATCCGCTTGTGTCACATCTCACTTGAAATGTTTTACTAAATTCTGGCGGAACCAGAACTGGTTGTCCAGTTATCTTCTCCTTTAAAAAATTAAAACGTTTCTCTGCTTTCTCTATCCAATGAAAATATTTTTGTCTTTTCTTGACTGTGTCCATCATTGGTGCAAAAATTCCATTAAAACTTCTGATGAACTTCTTTTAAAAATTGGCTAGTCCATGAAAGATTCTAACTTCAAATATACTCCTTGGCGATGGCAATTCTCTGATCTCTTTTACCTTCTCTAGATCCATATTCAACTCATTTGAAGAGATCATGAAACCCAAATAAATGAGTTTCGTTTTCATGGAAGACGACTTTTTTAGATTTATTAGCAACTTCTCTTGCTGCAACCTCCTCATTACTGAAGCTAAATGTCTCAGATGTTCTTCCTCAGTCTTACTGAAGATCAATATACCATCAATATACACAATTACAAACTTCCCAATGAAATCTTTCAAGACTTCGTTCATCAATCTCATAAAAGTACTTGGCGCATTCGTCAAGCCAAATGACATGACAAAACATTCATACAATCCTTCATTCCTATTGAATGTTGTCTTCCATTCATCACCTTCCCTCATTCTAATCTGATGGTATCCTCTTTTCAAATAATTTTTTGAAAACAACTTTGCTCCACTAGAGCAATCCATCAAGTCATCCATCCTGGGTAAAGGAAATCCATACTTGATGGTGATTTTGTTTATAGCCCTCGAGTCTATACACATCTTCCATCCATGATATTTCTTCGGACTTAACATTGTTGGTACATCGCATGGACTCAAGCTTTCTCTAATAAACCCTTTGTCCATCAAACCCTAGACTTGCTTCTTGACCTCTTCATTCTCCTACGGTGGCAGTCTGTACGCTACTTTATTTGGTAAAATTGCTCTTGGTATAAGGTCAATGTGATGGATTATACTTCTGATGGGCGACAACGAACAAGTTAAATCATCTACCACTATATCAATGAAATTCTCCAGCAGTTCCTGAATTTCCTCAGGTAGATCATCTACCAAAGTACTGGTCAGGATGACTCTAGGTTTTCTCACCACAACAAACTGCATTTCTTCATATTTCTTGACTTCATCCAGAAATCCCTTCCCACTCATGAGAAGCATAGTATTGATTGCTTCTACTTTCACCTTCTTGTCTTCAATTGGTAGCAACATATGCATCCTATCATTCTTCTCCAAGGTGTATGTGTTCTTTCTCCCATCATGAACAACATTTCTGTCATATTTCCACGACCTCCCCAACAAAAGATGACAGACATCCATGGGAATAACATCACATAAGATTTCATCTATGTATCCCCCAATCTTAAATTCAACTAAACACTATTTAGTGACAGTTACCTGATGTCCTTTTTGCAACCATGAAACCTTGTATGGGGTTGGATGTGCAACTATCTTCAATTCTAGATTTTCCACCATCTCTGTGGATACTAGATTATCCGTGCTTCCGCTATCAACTATCACCTTGCATACCCTATCCTTGGTCTTACAAGCAGTCCTAAACAAACTATTCCTCTGGACTGGATTCTCCATCTCCTTCTCTGGCTTCAAGAGATTTTTCCTCATCATTAAGGATCTTCCACCTTCTGCATCTTCTGCCTCAACATTTCACCTTTGTGCTTTTGAAATGTGAGCTTCGCCTCCTCCATATATTTTTCTATTGAGACATTCCCAAGATTTGTGTCCGATCTTTCCACAGACAAAACACTTTATTTCACCTCCTCTGCCTCTTCCTCTTCCTCTTGCCGAGGAAAAGTGTTTCTATCAGCATACTGTCCTCCTTGTGAGCTTCCTTCCCTTTCTGGGTGGTTATGTGGTTTCATCTCTTCATCCTTGGGCTTCTGTACTCTGTTCTAGGCAACTGCTTTGCCTCTACTCTGACTTCTACCTCTGCCCCTTTGACCTTGCTTTCAGTCCAAATTTACTTCTGCCCTTGAAACCATCTGATAATCATATTCTACATTCTTGATTGTCACCATGTTCATCTCATCCTGAATCTCAGATCTCATGCCATTCATGTATCTGACGACTTTTTCATCATCACTCTCGTGATGACCAGCTCTGATATTTAACCTATAAAATTCCTCAGTGTATTCCTTCACTGTCATCCCTTTCTGTCTCAAATTATACATTCTTCAGAACATATTAATTTGGTAATCTCTAGGTATGAATTTGGCTTTCATCTTAGTGACCATCCTATCCCATATTTTGATTCTTTGTTTTCCTTTGCAATGCATGTCAGTCTACAGTTCATCCCACCAGAGTGTTGCATGCCCTTTCAGTCTAATGACGGCGTGATTAACCTTCTTATCTTCTTCGATATCCTCATAGTCGAAGTATTTATCTACAACTCTAAACCAATCTAGCAGCTCCTCAACTTCTAAGTTTCCTTCATACATTGGAATATCCATTTTTTCTCTGGAACTTATCCTTGCAAAAACTTTGAATAGATGTTCCTCTGTAGCATCTTTGGCTACAACTTATTCTCCGGCTCCAACATCGTTCTCACTTTTGACCTCATTGATATCTCTAGTATCAGGTGTTTTCCTCTGTGTTGTCTCCATGGCATCTAATCAAGCACGAATTTCTCTCATTTCTCTTTCCACGAATGGATTAGGCATAGGTCTCTCTTGACATCTTCTTGGCACCATTGTTTTAATCTGTCCACGCAGAGTTCAATCACAACTTACCTTATGTCCTCTCCTGCCTACATAAAACAATGATTGTAAGCTCTGATACCACGTGACGCAGACCACCTACCTCGACAGGGTCTTGTTGACTTCTCAGTCTTTGGATCTTCCTATTCCACTGAGCCTAAATGACTCCTTGGTTCCCGCTGGAACCTTTACAAATACGACCACAATTCCTTCTACGAACCTTGCCTATGTGAACAAGCACTAGGTGCAAGCTCTCCACACCACACAACCACTGCCGTGACCATAGACTTAACCTCAAAAGGCGTGTCATGTTTCACGATGTCAGGACTTCCATTATGAAGTGCCCCGACTCCTCCAATTCCCAATATCCCGAAATGGGCTAGCGGTCCTCAAGGTACTTCCCTTAAATTCTCTGACAATATGACCTCCAGCCAAACCCTGGGTCCCACCTCCAAGAGTGTCGGGATTTCGAGTATCGGAACTCCCCGATGTTCTTCACTTTCATTCTCCCGATGTCCAAGCTCTGATTTCAAACACCTCGAATCAATGGTCTTGATTCCCCCACGGTATGACGATCCAGATCCTTTCTTCGCGAAATCATAATTTCACGTCTCGGGACTTCTGGGTAGCAGCTTCCGCCACTCTCTCAATCCTTGAAATGTCGATATTTCAGAGTGCCCAATCAATATCTCATGCTCCTCTAGATCTGACGACTGTTATCTCTCATGAGCTTGTGAGTGTTGAAATACACTCGGTCTTATCCTCTCCGCGAATCTACTGGATCCAACGTTCCATGGTTATCGACGCTTTTCACTCTGAGAACTTCCACCATCCTTTCAGGCTCTCAATATTTCCTTGCCAAATAACTCGGCGTCTTTCCTCATGAGCTTGATTTCTGCGAGGTGGCATCGACCCTCATCTGTTCTATGGACGTTTCAAGTCTCTATCCCTCCTGAGCTTGATTCTTGCTGCAAACTAGAGGATTTTGAGGAATCCTGCGCACTCCTTGTGGCTCTCACGATAATATTTGATTATCTGATATCTCCCAACTCTGCGCACTCTTTGCAACAGAAGTTCTTCAACCGTTGCTCTGGGTTGGAAAAGTCGAAGACTTCATCCTGGCCTGCGCACACCTTGCACGGATCTGTGTTATACTTGCACCTATGTTGGTATAAGAACAATCCTATCTCTCTTGATCTTTTTTGAGGGTAAACTCAAAACCCGTCAACGCACTCCATGTGGACCTTCACTGCACTCCTTGCAAGAATTATCAAGACAAGAAACGATTGAAACTCATACTCTTCCTCTCACAAACTTCATACATTCAACATGAAATCAAACACATAAAGCATTGAAACAAATGCATAACAGAGCATATAAGCAAACTGTAAACATACCATTCAATAGATGCAAATAGTAACCATAACAACATCATGCAATTGGATTAAAGCCTTCTTATATTAATTCAAGTGCTTTTGTATATGGTTTCTATAGCAACAACTATCTTCTCATACAACTTCTACAATCTCTGTTCTTCTCCACTCTCCTACTCTACAACTTAATTACAATGAAAATTTGAATAATGATCCAATACAATACATACGAGGGAGCTTTCTCTTGATTTTTCCCTCCTACAACTCTAAACTATCTTATCGAATTAAAGACTCTAACTACTTTACATTTATTACATTAAATGCCTCCAACCGACAGATGACAACAAACGCTCAAGATCTGCATTACAATCCCCAAAACATTTAAGAGCAAATACGTCCTCCCAGCTATTACATTAATGCTTCATCCTTTGAAATATCAAAACATCTTCAAAATATACGCTGGTGCATATCTAACTATCCTCCACTCGCGCTTGCTTGTGATGCTCCTGCATCAAATTATCACCATAAACCTTTCCTTTTACATTAAAATGAAATCAAGATACATAAAACATAATCCCTTCAAGATTTACATAAGAATAGACCCAACATTATTAGTCGTAGTAAACATTTACACATCCAACCCTTGAAATCACTTAATTATACACTTAAATATATATCTTTAAATTTAAAATATTTTAGATTAAAAAATGTGTAAAACATAAATTCTTTTTAATAATATTAATCTTAATTCCATACATCATTAGATATCATTTTTAATAATAATTTAACTTTTTACCAAGAGAAAAATATCCAATTTAACATAAAAACCCATATATTTACACATATCCAATTTAACATAAAACCCCATATATTTACACATATCCAATTAATATAAAAGAGATATATAAATCTTATGCTTATCCTAAATAAAAACAAAAACTTTGTTAATGATTTATAAAATAATTATGAAATATAACAAATTTGGTGTAACCAACAAAACCTTTACAAATCAAATGAATATAATTACACATATCCAATTAATATAAAAGAGATATATAAATCTTATGCTTATCCTAAATAAAAACAAAAACTTTATTAATGATTTATAAAATAATTATGAAATATAACAAATTTGGTGTAACCAACAAAACCTTTACAAATCAAATGAATATAATTACACATATCCAATTAATATAAAAGAGTGAGATATAAATCTTACATATCCAATTAATATAAAAGAGTGAGATATAAATCTTGTGCTTATCTTAAATAAAAGCAAAAACTTTATCAATGGTTTATAAAATAATGATGAGATAGAACAAATTTGGTGGAACCAACAAAACCTTTACAAATCAAATGAATTTATGTGATGGAAAAACCAAAAATCTACTTATTATACCTTCCATTCAGGCATGGTATATAGCGATCGCTAGATTGTTGACCAGTTATTAATTGAGGTTTAATTCAAAAAAAATTGAGCTTTATCAAAAGTATAATATTACAAACTGATTTTATTTATTTATTTTAATAAGTCTAAAGCATTTTTTTTTTTTATGTTTGATTGGTGGTTCAAATGACCTTGTTATTACTAAGTGACCCAAATTTTCCACCTAAATCTTAGTTTAAAGCATAGGTTTTTCCCCAACTGAGTAATGTTGAAGAGAGTAAGATGAATTAATGCTAAATTTCAACTTAACATTAATTCCAAACATTAAATATTTAATGTTTTTCGATGCATAAATTCCATAACATTTTTGCCATGTCCAATGGTAGCTTGAGCTGTGATGGTGGTGGGCAACCGCTGCTACGTGTTCACTGTCCCCCAAAAACGTGTTCAATGTCTGGTAACAAAGTTGTGTAACAGTGGGCAACCGCTGCTACGTGTTCACTGTCCCCAAAAACGTGTTCAATCTCTGGTAACAAAGTTGTGAGCCTTTACTATTAAAATTGTTCTTTAACCCCGGATGGGGTGACACCTAGCTACAGGGAGATAGGTGGATTTGCACCCGACCCTGGCATAAATGCCAACAGCCGCCTCCGACGCGCATAACTTATTGATGGAGGATGGCCATCGCTGCAATTTAAGGATGGAGGGACCTTTCCCTCGAGCGACAGGGTACGAGTTTAATGGTTCAGTAATGGCGAGGGTTAATAGCGAAAGGATGGTTTCGGCTCTGGCTCATTTCGTTTTCAACTTGCCCGTCAAGCGCAGGTCCGCACCTGCCAAGGCCTTGCATTTCGCTCGAATGCTCTGGTATTTGGCTTTGACCGCGCATTCTCTTCTATCGTTGTATTTCTTGCTGTATTCAACGCGTCTAGGCTCGATTGCCCGCAATTCTTACCTGCAACTGCTCTTTCGCCTTCAACGGCATTTGCCTTGTTCTCTCTCCATGGTTCGAAGAAGAGGCAAGCCGCGCCGTGGCTCGGCATGGGAGGCGCATAAGGCGCAGAGGTTGCGTAAGGAACAACTCGAGTGGGCCTTGGCTCTTGCTACTTCAATTCTCTGAGAAAATGCCCGTGCTGAGAAACGGGCTCGGCTTGCCACCATTGTTGAGTCTGGTGCTGGGTGCAGCCGAGATGTAAAGAAGAAGGGGCAGGAAGCGATGCAGGAGATAGAGCCGGGAGAGAAACAGGAAGCAGGAGTTGAGGAGGAGTTTCCCCCATGCATCGTGGAGGAAATCCCGTTTACAGAGAACCTGACGACCACGGAGTTCACTCGAAGGGCAACCATGAGGGAGGACCGCAAACCCACTCCGACACTGGTAGATTACTCCCCCGGATGTATCGTGGAGGAAATACCCTGGCCTGGTAATGACAATTGCAGTTGCCATACTGCGAGCACGAAGGCTGAAGAAGCTGCAGGGGATCAGAGGTTGTTAGACGCGGGTTCGGGAGCGGCGGTGGACGAGGGTGGCAGTGTGCATGGCTCACTCATCCGCGACGAACACCTTGCTCTCATTTTCGACCTCCGTGGACACTTGGCTGATGTGGAGTACTGGGCCCTCTGCATGGGCCAGAGAATGGACATGCTGCTCGACGCATTCTCCAATGCACCTACCAAACGGAAATGTCCACTCTGCTCGCAAGCTTATGCCATCCTGGCTGGGGCCACACGGTAGACAGGCGAGGATGACAGGTTACCGGACACTTAGTTTTTATGTTATCTTGGTTTTTAGTTTATGTTACTGTTTTATATGAACTTAGACCAGAGGCATCTGTCCTGGTTTCCTTCGGGCGGGACAGATGCCATTCCGTCTTTATGTTTTACAATGTTATGGCTACTCAATCCCTATACTTGCTGGTTTCCGAAAATCGGCAGCATTTTGGGTGATACCAGACCTACTCTTTTGTATAACTCTGTAACAGTTTTTGTCTATCTAATATAGCAGGATCTACCCTCCTTTTTTATTTAAAAAAAAAAAAAATTGTTCTTTAACAGAAACACACAATTAGGCTTGTTGTACCAGTACTATATGCCCCTGCTACCGTTTGATAGATGAATCATAGAAGAGAAATTTTGCTTGCATCCACCAACGATTGAGCCAGATATTGTTTTGCATGTTATCCTTTGGATACTGGTTAGCCTATTGTACCTTTCTTTATTTTATTTTTTTAATTTTATTTTTTTAATTTGAAGTCAATTTTCCATAACTTAAGATGGATTTGTAAAATTGTTATTATGAAAAAGTATTTGTAAAATTGCTACTTGTTCAATTTGTTGTTGCTGGCAGCTGTTCACAGCAGCGGAGATGAATTTGTTGTTGTTGGCAGTAGAAGAATTTGTTGTTCATGGAATCCGAGTACATGGCGAAGTCCTCACAATTGTAACCAGATTTGTGATTACTTGCTTGGTTATCGCTGAAAGCAGGAAGCTGCAACATAGAATTACTCGTATGGATTTCAACCAGATGTTCACCCTCTATTAGTGGAAATTCGAGAAAATGATCAGAGAAGGGGAGACTGCAACAATAGGTAGAATTCATGAGCACTGACGATAGAGCAGGCCCAGCAGGGAAGGTGGTCAGTGGTACATTAATTTCTGCGCGCTGCGCTCTGGGCTTGAAGAGCAAAGGCCGCCTCTCAGATTCTTCATGCACTGCTAGCGGGGGGCGTGGGCATTCCTGTGAACTTCTGCACCTTTTCCTGGAAACTGTATGTGTCTGTGATCACAACTGTGGCCGTTGTACTCAGGTTAGAATCTTGGGGCCATTTCGTCTTTATTCCAGGAGTGACCGGACTCACCTTAGAATCTCCAGACCGTTTCTTCTTTATTTCAAAATTATGATCAATACTACTGCCATTACCATTACCATCAGAAGATGAATCTGCGCCTACTGTGAGAGCCCGGGTTGTGGCACCCGTCGGTTGCATTTTCCAAGCACGAGTTTGATTCTCTGCGTGCGTAATGGTTATACCCACAGGCTACAACAACACGTCCCAGGAGTCCAAAGACTACACATAAACTGAAATGTTGTGTTGTGGCGAGTCGCGACTACTGTATTTATATATATTTTTTGATAATCATGGTCAAAAGTAGGCTTGACTGCCTAGGGCAATGAATGGACCAGAATGATGAACAGGGATTTTTGCAAGCGAGCATCAAAAGATCCCATACAAGCGAGTATAACGTGCTCTGACCAAGTACTATGCAAGTACTATGCAATTGTAGATTTGAGTTATTGGATGGCAAACAATAAGCACCCTCGTGCAAAGGTAAGTTAGGATTCATAATGGTGGACATTTTAGCATACAGGCATCAGATGCTTTGCAATAGGGTGCATCAAATGTCATGTAGGGTGTATCAAATGTCATGTAGTAGTTTTTATTGGAGGGTTTAGACACAGTGGTGGATTGAGCAGTGTTGGTGTCTCATAGTAATAGTGGGTGTTGGTGTCTCATAGTAATAGTGGGCAACGGCTGCTACGTGTTCAGTGTCCCACAAAAACGTGTTCAATGTCTGGTAACCAAGTTGTGAGTCTTTACTATTAAAATTGTTCTTTAACAGACATAGACAATTCGACTTGTTGTACCACTACTACTTGATAGATGAATCAAAGGAGAGAATTTTTTTCTTCATCCAGCAACAATTGAACTAGATACTGTTTTTCATGTTATCCTTTGGATACTGGTTAGCTTATTGTACCTTTCTTTATCTTTTTTTTTTTTAATTTGAAGTCAATTTTCCATAACTAAAGATGGATTTGTAAAATTGTTACTTTGAAAAAGGATTTGTAAAATTGCTACTTTGTTGAATTTGTTGTTGTTGGCAGTAGAAGAATTTGTTGTTTTTGTTGTTCACAGCAGCGGGGATGAATTTGTTGTTGTTGGCAGCATAATAATTTGTTGTTCATGGAAGCCAAATACACAACGCAGTCCTCACAATCCTCACAACCTGTAAAACTTGCAATGGAAGCATTCACACTAGGGTTCATAAACGATACAAGATACAAGGCACCTGGAGTAGGCAGTAATAACATATGTCAGCTATAGTGACACGTTGCATTCATGGTTTACTCTCCTCCTCCTTGGCTTATGATCCTTACTCCTACCAATACCTAAAAACCTGTAAAACAATTATTGCTTGTTTGGATTGATAAAAAATAATAATATATATAGGAATGCACACAGTCCGACAATATTAAAATTTCCATTCCATCATTTATACCTTTGGATTGATAAAAAATAATAATATATATATAGGAATGCACACAGTCCGACAATATTAAAATTTCCATTCCATCATTTATACGCACACATGCAGGCATACGATATTAATTCCTTGGCAATAAAATTTTGGCCGAGAAACCAGCAAGCATTTCTGATTATACCAATTACTCCGTGGACTTGTATATCCATAAGAATAAGTAACTTTTAATATAATTCAGTTCAGTTTGACTTGGATATATCAGTAATAAAGAACTTTTAATATAACTCAGTTTAGTTCAGGTGTGTTCTCGTGGCGGTTGAAATGATATGGATTCAAAACGCTTGTAGATACATGGTTATAGACTAGAAATAATTACTTATGTAATAACTTTGAAATGCTTTTATGTCATTTCTCTCTAATTGAGAGTTTCAATGTACTCTGATTTTTGGGTCCTCCTTGCCATTGAATTTGTCTAGTCCAATGTCCAAAGCTTATGATGGCACTTGTGGTAGACGTCTATTTAAATATCCAATGATTTGGCAACAAATCTATAAATTAGAGCTTCTCTATTCCACAATACTATGCCTCAATTCACTTGAAAGTAGTGCATAGGTAAAGTACTGACTCACTAGTGAGTAGTGAATGGATTAGTGCACTGATTACTTGTATATGGTGCACATATTGTATTATATTTTTATAACTTGTGGATTAACACAGAATCCTATTCAGGATCATGGCATATTCCTAAGAAGTTTTCTTATGGCATATCTCTAAGAAGTTTATGTTTTAAATTGCATTAATAATGCACTCATCATTAGAATTAGACTTAGTCGATTCTCACAATTACACTAAGCACTGTCAAGCTCGCCAAAAGCACGTCGATCACAAATACACAAACCCTCTTATAAGTTCTAAGAGCGTGCCCTTTATACTAAAGTTTTGACGTGGCACGCCCTTTCTGCCTTCTTCCTGATTTTCATCATAATACTTCCGCTCTCACAGCAGTAAGAAAGTATCAGTATAATTAGAATTTGCAAGAACATAAACCAGAGCCCAACAACGAAGAAGCAAATCGATATTAATGAGATTAGTAACTCCTTTCCAAACTACAACACAGTTTTACCATTATTGATACTTTGGATGCATATTCTGCCAAAATGTCATGTCCACGAAATTTCAAAATACGATTTTACATGTTACACAATTCTCTATATTTAACCAAAATCGGTAGAGTCGTATTCGCCGCAAAACCGTATCAAAAACTGCTACAACTATTATTTTATTATACCTGCATAGCGACAAGTATACACTCCCATGCAACCTTGTTTAAACTTGATTTGGCATTATTCAAGTGAGGATTTTTCCTTCCATGGACATCATACTCAGCAGCGCCACACCCGTTGAATTTGTTTTCACTGCTGCAAGTTCATTTCTTATGAATATATATTTTTTAAATAAATAGCCAATCTCTTGGACTCTCACTATTTACAATGGCAGCTACTAAAAAATAATCTAATATTTTGGATCAATATATGTCGGAACAGTGTTAACAATGTTAGAACTTTCAGCCGAGACTAGTCCTTGGTAGCTATGGAGTTCAGCGAAGGCAATGGATGCCATACGGACTATGTTCTTTTAACTTGAGAACTTGTAACATACATTTAAAAAGAAAATTCAACAATTCGACTCAATTGGCCAATGTCCAAGTCAGAGTCCAACACCAAGATGAGTTTTTTACAACTTTGATGATCTATTTTAAAAATAGAAAAGTTGGATATACATGGTTCCACAATCTATGGACATTCAAATCAACAACATTTTTTTACAAAAGAGCAAATGATTATGTTTGATGCCATATTGAATCACATGATTGATATTAAACGAGAATTCGTTAGGTGCCTCCAGGGTTTCGAGCCAAGTGCCAAGCAAAGAACTGCCAACCTAAAAATAAATTTGACTGGCCTATAACCTAGAGGGTCATATAAGTTGCAGGCTTTGCATGCCTTTTAGTGCTTTTCTAGGGTTTATGGAACCCACAGACTCCCCAGGTTTCACAATAGACAAAGAAAAACCCTGGACCTGATAATCCCCATCTTGCCGAACCCCATGGTCGAAATTGATCTCATGGCTCCCCATGGTTAATCATCTCCATAAACCAAAATTGTGCTCATTTATTCGTCCCAAACTGTTGCTCACCGCCCACCGAAACTGCTGCACGCATGACCCACCTTTTACATTCTCTTGCTGCTATCTAGGCTCTTGTTTTATCTTCTGCCATCGTCCTACATCTGAATGAATTGAACGGAGTGTTTTTTTTAGGTAATAATGGTGGCAAATGTGAGGCGGTTGACTGCAACCATTTGAATTTTGAATTTGAAAATGAAACCAAGCATCCGATCCATTTGAAATTTGAATTTGAAAATGAAACGAAGCATCTAATCGCATTTAAAGTGCATTTCCAACTCAACGATCTGTCCATATCATGCAAACGGTGTAAAAACAGCAAATATAGTGTTAACAGAGACAGCGTCAGGTCGAGGGGATGGATGGAAAATAGATGGTTGGAATTAGTGACTACACCATCCATATCGTATATGGTAGGCGCCACATATCATAGGGCACATTCGGATGGTATGATATAGGGCACATTTGGATGGTTGATGGGAGGTGCAAAGACAGGTTGATGGGAAAGAAAATTTGGAAAAGAAATGCAAGTGAAAATTAACCTTATATATCACTTTTCTCAGACATTCCTTTGTGAGGGTTGTCTCAAAAAGGTAGAAGTGTAGGAGACAAGGATTCCACTTGAACATGCTCTCCATGGATAGCCTCTCCCAGTGAGGTGATGAGCAGACAGTATGAAGGATTCAGCGTTCACCTTGATTCCTACTGGAAGATATTGAAACTGGCAGAGTTCCCCAGTGCATTGTCCCGTGGTTGTTAACGAAAAAATATTGAATGAACAGGTTTGTGAAATTAAAATCTAAATGTTTAGTGCCTTTCGGAAATTCAAAATTTGAATTAACATGATATTAATGCACGCCTGTCATCCATCCATATCGGCGTCCTGCATCCGGCATGGGCAGGCGATGGAGGGCGCCAGCGATGGACATTGGCGGCGATGGCATGGTCGATGGGCATGGTTTACAGATGGGCGAAGGCATGGTCGATGGTGCGCAATGGCATAGGATAATAAACACCATCGAAGCCCCCTTATACCGCGGATAGGGAGCCGATAAGGTCCAACCATTGATTTCACTGGTAAGGGCGAAGAACCTAGAATTTTTGTTATGTTTTTTTTGGCTTTATTGTTGTGTTTGAATTAGAGGCAATTTCGCTGGTAAGGGTGAAGAATCCAGAATTTTATTTTTGTTTCTTTGGCTTTATTGTTTATATCATGTTTTTGTATTGGAAAGTTTATATCTTATAGTGTTCATGTGGAATCTGTAAACATTTCAGGCATATATTATTTGACAAGTTTTAAAGAACTAACCACTTATACTAATTGGTTTATGGGACCTAAAAAAGTAAGAGATTATTTCAAATTCTTTAAAATTGTATTTTTATGCTCAAAAACATTGAGAGAAGCATTCTAAGATCACCATAGTTTTGATGACTTAGGAGGCTAGGAAGGTTGGTAATGTTGAAGATATTTTTAAATTGGGATCTAATATGGGTATAGGTAGGGAAATGTAAGAGGAAGTGTTTTTCATCTTCTACCTGTTTTGTTATAGCCTTAATCTCCACCCTACAAGACAGAAGGGAATCCATGAGAAGATGTAAGCCAAAATGCATGTTTTTTCTATTATTTGAGCCCCTTTTAGAGATCATCGATGGACACATAGTGGACAACAAGCGATGATCATTGTTAGGCTCCAACCTATTGTTGTAAATTAGAGTGCAATTGATTGTCAATCCGGTGTTTGTAAGACTTAGAGGCACATCCAAAATATATGGATTTAGAGATAACTTTTGTTCTTTCAATGGAAATAAATCAAAGCTAACCTAAGTGCCGAGTATGAAAGGAAATTCTAAGCTTCTTTATAGAAGGCGTATTCAGAGATCTCTTACCATTAATCAACAATTAGAGTAGAAAAACATTCAACTAGTTTTAAGTATTCAAAACAGTAAGCATTCAAACTAAACTAGAAGCTTATAAATGTCTGAAAGGCTAAAATATTTTACAAGAGATACATTCTTTGCTTTCCCACATTCATCAGCCAGATAACTTGATCAAATAAAACACAACAGTCTTATCTACAACATAATGTAAACTGAACTAAAACACTAAACTAGAAGCTTATAAATGTCTGAAAGGCTAAGCTCTTTTACAAGAGATACATTCTTTGCTTTCCCACATTCATCAGCCAGATAACTTGATCAAATAAAACACAACAGTGTTATCTACAGCATAATGTAAACTGAACTAAAGCTCATACGAAAATTTGCTTGAAAAGAATGAAAAAGGAGAAGTGTACTAGTTTGGCAAAGGGGGCCCTCCAGTGCTTCACTTGTACACCTAAGTTGTCTCAGCTAAGAAGGAACTTCCAGCAGCATTCACATAATCATATCATAGACATCATCAAGAACAAAACACAAAACTGATCTCAAGACTGCAAATTCAAAGTTTTCTTCATTAACATAAAGATTGTCATACTAGTCCATGTCTTGGAGTATTTATACAAGAGTTTTGAAACTGATAATGCTAAGAAACCTCATAAAGATAATGATTATATCCATAAAATATGCTTGGAAGGCTGAATACCCCCTTTAGATCCATAAAATATGAACAAAACCCAAGAAAATCTAAAACTGTCCATGATTTTATGCTAAAACAAGGTATTTTTCGTTGAAGTGGCCCTGTTTGACCAGCGTTGACCGGACACTTGGAAAGCTCAGATCTCAAAGATGATAGGTATTCATCCATCCTTGTACATCAAGGATCATAACCCATGTCTCAGATTTCGCCCTGCTATCCTGCAAGTACAAGAACCTAGGAGAAATTACAGGATTTAGTCAAATCCTGTAATTTCTGATAAATTTTTAATTTTAATGCCAAAAATTTGAAAATTCAACTCTTAAGCTAAGGAATGATAAATGTACCTTGCATAAGCTATTTTATGGAAAATATGGAATAATATGATGACATAATGGATGGTTTTGGAGGCAAAAGTATAGTTTATGGAGTGGAAGGAAGCATAAAAATGTACTCAACATCTCCCCTAAGAGGAAGAGTTTGCATGTCCTCATGCACAGAAAAAAAATGTTCTTGAACCTCTGTCAGTAATCTTCTGCCACCTCTGCTTCCTACTACAATGTATCCACATTAACCTGAGTTGTATGAAGAACTTTCAGTCTTTGATATTTTTCTTTGTATGCCTTCTTCTACTGAAACCATTTGTAGGCCTGTTTGGAGATTAGTTTGTTTTGCTTTTGAAGCTTCTTATTCTTTTTCTTCAAGGTTTCATTCTCTTCCTGTGTTCTATGGCTTTGAGTCCTTAACATTTCGTTCTTTGTTTTTAAGTACCTTTCCAGGGCTTCAATTTCCTTGATCTTTTTCTTCATTTTCTTTATTTTCTTGCTTTTCTTATCAAGTTCTGATGTGGACCCACCAACCATTTCTTCTATTTGTTCTACTGTCTATGGAGGTTGAGTTTCATTTTTCATATATTCAATTAATTTTTTCACATATTTTCTCATTTGCTCATATGTGGAAGTTTCTTGTCCTTCAAAATCATCATTTTCCAATGATTGTGTTTTCCTCGTCTTTCTTTGTTTCTCCATAGTCTGAAGGTGTGCATACTGTGCTTCATCAATTTGGTTTGTTGGCGTTTCCTTGATTTTCTTTCATATGTGGTGAAAATTTTATTTTTATTCTTTGAATTCTTTCTCCATTTTCACCATGCTTCTTGTTCTTCTCCTCCCCATAGGCTATTTTGAGCTTGTTGCCTTGGGGTTTTGTATTCCTTCCTCATCATCGGTCACAACCAAGATTTGTTCCTCTTTTACTTCCTCTTCCACTATTTCAAAACCATTCCCACTGATAAATTTCTGCCAAGTCAAGTTCTGTTTCTGTAGCTCATGTATGATGATCATTTTAATGAAGCCACAATGGTATAGACTATTTTCTGTATTCCTCCCTTGTTTTTGAATAGCCTTAGCCATCTTAGAAAGGCTTTGCAGTAGAAAGTAGGGTACGTTAATTTCACAGTCACTTTTTAAATGTTGTAGCAGCTTGATGTGATATAGGTAGATAATACTAAATCTTCATTCACAAGTTATAAACTTCTGGATGAGATAGGCTAATTCATCCCAAGGATGAATCAACCAACTCCTAGGAATTCTCTTTTTCCAATTGACTGCTGCCACCCTAGATCTGGAAACAAAAGATGCCCATGATTTATCTTTAAAGTGCTTAGTTTTGAAATATCTTTCTCTTGTTTGAGGTAATCCAGTAACCTGTGCAATTATATCTTCAAAGATTCTAATAGTGAGGTTTCCAACAGTGGCCCTTTCCCCATTAAATGAATGACAAAATTCTAAAGAAACTTCCTCATAGCACCCATCAAATTTCTCAAAGAAGGTTATCCATTGGTTTTGTTCAAGAATTTGCATACAGTTTCTGTGAATTTCTGAGGGGTTAAATCTTTCTGGTTCAAACCTAGATACCATCCTTAAGATTTTTAAGAGATTGAAGAAAAATTCACTGCTCAAGAGAAGGTCTATTCTTGTTCAAAAGTTTCTCAAGCTTCCAAGTCTTATAGAGTCTGTTCAATTCTATAATTTCTTACTTTGTCTAAGATTTCTGTTAATAAAAAGAAAATTTCATCAATTTTTTTTTTTTTTTATCCCCAAATTGTTCTTTGTTTTAAAAAATTTGATGAAAGGGGCATACCGGGTAATTTGTTTTTGCCTTCTTGTGTCAAAACCCAGCTTTAAAAATCGACCTCTATTACTAGTGAATGGTTTCAGTTTTTAAAATGTTCTTCTCTCAGTCGAATTTGTTTTTTTTTTTTTAATTGTCATTGGGTTCACTTACCTTTCCCTGGCCGGCTCCTTCTTGAACATGTTCTCTTTGCCTTTACTCTCCATGCATTCCCTTTCAATTGCCACGTTTTCTTCTACAGGGCGAGAATGATGTATGTTGACAGTAGAATTGTCGACATACAATTTGATTTTTAACTGTCTAACAGAATTTTTGGGTTGGGTAAGCAAAGGAAGGAATGAAAATAGGGGGATTTTGGATTTTGTATGGTGCTGGAGTGTTTGAAACAGAGCTACATTGGTTTCAATGCATGAGTTTGGAGCAGATATGGGGATGAAGGATGCGAAGGGAGCACTGGAGGAGAATGAAAATGAGAGTGCAGGGTAAAATTATTTCTTATGGAGGTAAAAAAAAATGTGGGTACTATGATGTGCAAGTGTACCACCTTTGTATAGGTCGATCATTGTTGAGGATGCCCTTTTTCTTCATTTATACCTTTGTACTTACCCTCTCCCTTGTAATCATCATAGGAAACGATTTTAAAAATGTGTTTATCCAATTTATGACTCCTTGATTCATTTCTTTTGAGTAACCATCCACTTTATTATGCTTAAGGCGTTCTCCTTATGACCCCTTCCTCAATATGTATGCAAACAACAATTCAATATGTGTGCAAACAACAACTTCTGTCTCCATATGTGTATGCAACTTATGTCTTCATAAAATAGAGCAATTAACATTTCCAAAACAATATATTTGTCTAATCAAGTTGATAATCATGTTTTGAAAGTGTATGTAAAGATTTTGGAAACCATAAAATATTTACAAGAATAACTTTCATGCTCTTGTTGTTTGATAGTGAAACCTTAAGTTCTTCTTATAGCTCGCTTAGAGACCAAACAGGTTGCCTTGAGTACCAAAAATTATGATGTGAGGGTATATGAAATGAAGTGATGAAAATATGATGTAGGGGAAGGGAAAGATATGATTTTTATCATTGCTTTAGCTTATGAAGAAATTTCCAAATTTGTAAAGCATTAAAAAGAAAAAATGTATACTAACTTGTTTTCTCATTGTGTTTGCCTGATTGAAGTTGGCTGGAATGTTGTTGCAAGTCTTCAAATTTGATAAAGTTCTTTTTGTATTTCTTTTTCTTAGTATCTTCCTCAGGTCCCTCTGATAGATGAAGTTGATATTCTTTGTGTTTTCTTAGGTCCCTCTAATAGATGAAGTTGATACTCTTTGTGTTTTCTCAGGTCCCTTTGCTGGATGCATTGCTTCAAATCCCTCTGCTAGATGCATTTCTCTTTGAAATGAATGTTTCCATCTATAGAAGGATTGAAAGGTCTTCAAAGAATCTTCAGAAATTTATACTTTATCCCTCTCAGCCTTATTTATTGATTTGTCCTCAAGTCTTTGATACAAAAACTTTTCAAAAACTGCTATGTACAAATGCAAGCTGTAAATGAAACTAGAAGGTAATAAAAAAATGTTTTTGGAGAATTTTGATTGGCCAATTTGACTTGGTTTTCCAATGAAAATTCGAGTTTATATTGAACTAGTTGCCTGGGTTTTCACAACTAAACTCCCTTATATATATATATATATATATATATATATATATATATATATATTGTATAATATTTTTGTTTTTGGATTTTTTATGAGGAATGTGAAGGAGACACATGATTATGTTTGTCCAACACTTCCATCTCATGCTGTTGAGATATCTGTTGCAGAAAGTATTCCTTGTTGACAGGCTTATTGTAGAGCGTTAGCCTATGTCCATTGATTGTGTATGAGCTTGCCTCATCATCTATTGTTTGTAGTCTGACTGAGCCATTGTCATATACCTCTGCAATCTCATATGGACCAAGCCAATGAGTTGTAAATTTAACTTTGAAAATTTTGAATTTTGAATCAAATAACAAAGCTCAATCTCCCACTTTGAACTGTTTCTTCTTGATGAACTTGTCATGCCAATGTGCCCTTTGTTGTTGTATCCAAATGTTTTGTTCAATTGTTGCATGTCTCATCTCATCCAACTGATTCAATTGCATGATCCTCTCTTTTTGTTCCTAGAAAAGATCTATTCCTAAATCAGTTGCTAGCTTAAAAGTATGAAGTTGAAATTCTATAAGTAACAAAACTTGCTTACTATAGACTAGCTGATAAGGAGTAAACCCAATACTGTTTTTCCAGGTGATTCTATATGCCCATAATGCTTCACGAAGCTTATCTGACCAATATTTCCTATGTATTTGGACTATCTTGGTCATGATTGCTTCCAAAGTTTTGTTGGTAGATTCCACCTGTCCATTTGCTTGTGGATGATAGGGTGTAGATTTCTGATGCTTGATCTGATATTTGTTTGATATGTCTTGCACCAGTTTAGAAGTAAACTATGCTCCTTGGTATGTTACAATCTCTCGGGGTACTCCAAATCTGACAAATATTTCTTCAAAGAGAAAGTTGACCACTGACTGTTCTGTAGCTCTCACTAATGCTTTGGCTTCCACCCACTTTGTAACATAATCAGTACATACTAAGATGTACTGCTTCCCTTTTGATGGTGGATTTATTGGACCAATGAAATCAAGAGCCCATTTTTCAAATGGCTCAATGTGAACTTGTGGCTTGAGGGGCATCTCATTAGTTAGAAGTGGCTTTCCCATCCTTTGGAAACTATCACAGCTTCTAACATATTTCTTGGAATCTTTAAAGATGGATGGCCAATACTACCCCAAATTGAGTATTTTGTATGATGTCCTCTTATCTGCAAAATGACCACAAGGTTTGTCATGACAAGCTTTTAATATTTCTAAAATCTCATCTTGTCGTACACATATTCTAATTATGAGATCATATCTTGTATAAAAGAGGTCTCCATCAATCCATGTGTATCTAGCACTTTGTTTAATTATCTTTTTCTTTTCTTTCGATGTAAAAGAAAGAGGTAACATCCCTAATGATAAATAGTTAGCTATATCAGCATACTATGGAGTTATAACTGAAATGGAAAATAGGTGCTCATCAGGAAAGTTATCTAAGACAGGAACAATCTCACTAGAGGTGTTTAATCGAGATAGGAAATCAACCACTTGATTTTCCTTTCCTGGTCTATTCAAGACTGTGATGTTGAATTCCTGCATCAATAACAACCATCTTGTTATCCTGCCATTAGTAATAGGTTTGTTCATGAGATATCTTATGGCAGAATGATCTGTATGGATAAAGACTTCATAACCAGTGATGTACACATTCATAGTCTACACAGATTATCCATCTAAGACTATTTAAACAACATCTAAGACTTAAATCTCTATAGTCTACACAGATTCTCCATTTTCCATTTTTTTTAGATACAACAACTAATGGAGAAACCGATTGACTGTCAAAGATAGGGTAGATGAATCCTACCTTTAATAATTTTTGCAATTCTTCTTTGACTACCTCTTTCAACATTGGATTCATTCTTCGTTGTGGTTGTCTGAGAGATCTCATGTTATCATCTATGTAGATATGATGAGTGCATGTTTCAGGATGAATCCCCTGCATATCAGTATATTCC
>JZKD02S0600392.1:166676-187417 GCA_000966675.3 Picea glauca | reverse complement strand
CTTAGAAGGTTCTACTTCTAGAAGATTCCTCCTCTAGAATGTTCTTAGGAGATGATAGCACTATATAAAGGGGTTCAAGCAATGTAATGAGATATGAAGAGAAGTATTGTATTTAAAGCGATAGCTCAATAGGAGGATGCCCCCTCGAAGAGGCAAGTGAGCAGGAGAGGATCCCTTCCATAATAGGATCCATTGTATGGTGTTGCCCTACCTCAAGGGTTTCTATAATAAAGTTGTGGCTTTTCTATATTGTTCTTCTATATCAGTTGTGGTGCTTTTTTATTCAATCTTTGGTTCCTAACAGATCTGCAACAATGTATTGTATGTTTCTCAATTCTTCTGAGACATCTGGTTTAGAAATGAAATAGTCTAACATATCTTCATTATTTTCCTCTCTAAAATCAAAGGCTTGATTAATACTTAAAATAGGTTGAATTACTTCTTCCTGTTGTTGCTTTGTTTCATCAAGCCATGGTAATTGATCTATTACAGAAGGTTTTTGAGCAGGAGGATATAATGTGATCTGTTTCCTTTCAGTTCCATGTGAGATAATCATATTTCTTGTTCTACAACCGATGAAAGCATCAGCTGTGGCCAACCAAGGTCTTCCAAGAATCAATGGATTGCCTCCTAGATTAGATTTTGGTTGAAGAACTAGGAAATCTATCGGATACTCCCAAGAATCCAAAGAAACTGTGATATCTTCAAGCATACCTTCAGGAACTACTTTAGATCTATCAGCTAATTCTAGGACCGTAGTGGTTGGTCGAAGATTTTGCAGATTCAAATATCTCATTGTCTCTAATGTCATCACATTGATAGCTTCTCCTAAGTCAATTAATGTTTTAGAGATTGAAAAATTGTTGATTGTTATTATTACCATTGGAATTCCCGATTCAACATATTTTTCAATTGAAATAGTATTTGACATTAGGCCCGCTAAATTTCCAATTACATGAATTGTTGGTGGATCCTTCTTTCTTTTGTTAGTTTTCTTTGAACATAATTCCTTAATTTCTTTTGTATAGATTGGGATATCTTTAATAGCTTTCAATAAAGGAATTTTCAGACAAACATTCTTTAATTCATCTAAGACATCAAACTCAGGAAGAGAGATTGGTAATTTTTCCTTAACCAACCTTTCTCGAAAAGGAGGTGTTTGGGTATTTATTGTTTTACTCTTCTGGATTTGATTGTCTATCGGTAACTTTTCTGTGCTAGGAATCTCCTCTTTTTAAATTTGTTCTTCTATAATAACAGGAGAATCCTTTTGTAAAACTTTCCCAGACCTTAAGTGGATGTTTTGAAGAGGAAGGATTGAGTATGTAGAAAATGATGTTCCTTCATCAATGTTATACATGGGTTTTTCCACTTTGTTATTAGGATTTGAGATTGGTTGGGATGGTAATTGAGTTGGTCTAGGTGGAGGTTGTTAGATGGTAGTTGGAGTTTTTGTGGTTGGGTTAGTTATGGTGTAGGTAGTGATTGATGAGAATATGAATTTTGTGGTTGATTCTGCTGGAATTGTTGATAAGGAAAAGGTTGGTAGGGATGTTGGTATGGTTGTTGGTATGGCTTATTTCCATGAGCATATCCTCACCAACCTTGAGGAGGTTGGTTTTGGTTCTACTGAGGAGGCCAAGCTTGCTAAGGCATGGGTGCATTCCATAAATTTTGAATAGGATATTGAAAATTCTGAGGAAATTGTTGAGAGAATTGAGGAGCAGAATTTTGAGACATACCTGTGAAACGTGGTTGCCAAGGTTTTCTTGGTGTTAAGTAGTAAAGAGATTAAATTCCTTGTCCTTATTCCATGTGATTATCCTACAATTCTTTCAACTTTGGACAATCATCAGTTGCATGGTTATCTGTACACAGTCCACAAATTTGAATATTGTCTAAAGAACAATCTTTCAATGCATGTTTCTTCCTACACTTAGCACAAAAGATGGATAATACTTGATCTTGTTCCTCTTGTTTCTTTTTAGCTTTCAATGTGTCAATTTGTGAACCAAGTGTGTTCATGATATCAGTTTTAAATTTCTCAAACAGATGTGCTAATTCTGATTTAGTAATACTATTTGAAATTGATTTGGTTGCCTTTGTTACAGTATCTCTTTGTCCTTGTCCTCTTTTAGCTTTTCCCCTTGAGTAATTCTTACATAATTCAACAATTTTTGGGAAAGGTAGGTGAGAAATATCCCCTTCCCTCATTAAATTAAGAGAATCCAAATTTTCATCTGAAATCCCTTTCAAAAAGATAGTACGGATGACATCCAAAGGAAGATTAGATTGCTTAGATTTGTGCACATTATAGAGATTTTTTTCTAAATATTCCTCTAATCTTTCATCCTCACTTTGAGACATTTTAAAGATATCTTCTTTAGGGTCTTTGGAATTACAATAGGGTTGATGTTTAGCAAGAAATTTCTTTTTCATGTCATCCCAGTATACTATGGTTGCGTCTCCCAACCCCATGAACCATTTCAATGCATATCCTTTCAAAGTTGCAGGAAATAAACGAAGTTTTTGAGCATCATTGGTATATCCATATGTTCGACAAACATTATCAAATTCAAACATGAAAGCATCAGGGTCTTCAGTAGACATACCAAAGAAATTTGGAAGAACAGAAGGAGGAATATTCTTAATTTTTACTTCATCTCCTAAGAGGGTTGGTGTATCAACAATTGGAAATGCAAATGTAGTATGTTCTTCTTGCCCCTCTTCATCATTTCCTCCTCCTCGTGTTTCTTCTCGATGTGATTCTCTTTCCTCTCATTCTTTCCTTTCTCTTTCTTGATTTATTTTCCTTTCTAATTCCCTTTCTTGTCTATCAGCTTCTGACATTGCAAAGAAGTTTTCTGTAGTATAATCAGATATTTCTATTGGAAAAAGAGGTTGTCCTATTTGTTCAAAAATAGGTTGTTTTTCTTGTTTTTTCTTTCCTACAGAAGATGTTCCTGATTGTGTTTGTTTCTTCTTTACCTCATGAGCCAATAAAATTTGTCTTTCTATGAAAGTTAACCTTTGTCCTGAATGTTGTTTTTCTTCTAATTCTTCCAAAGTGATTTTTCCAGCAGTTGGTGTAATAGATTCGTATTTATCAGTTGTAGATGTTCCTGATCCTATAGATGGTTGATTAGTTTTTGGGGGGTTTTGTTTCAAAAATCTACCTTTATCATCCCTACGTTTAGACTTAAAGAAACATAACTAAAATTAATTATGTTCTGTGTTTTTTTTTTATTTTTAAAAGAAAAATCTGCCTATAATTTTTCTAAGTCTATCTCTAAATGTGCCTCCCCGGAAACGGCGCCAAAATGTTAGGCTCCAACCTACTTATGTAAATTAGAGTGCAATTGATTGTCAATCCGGTGTTTGTAAGACTTAGAGGCACATCCAAAATATATGGATTTAGAGATAACTTTTGTTCTTTCATTGGAAATAAATCAAAGCTAACCTAAGTGTTGAGTATGAAAGGAAATACTAAGCTTCTTTACAGAAGGTGTATTCATAGATCTCTTACCATTAATCAACAATTAGAGTAGAAAAACATTCAACTAGTTTTAAGTATTCAAAATAGTAAGCATTCAAACTAAACTAGAAGCTTAAAAAATGTCTGAAAGGCTAAACTCTTTTACAAGAGATACATTCTTTGCTTTCCCACATTCATCATCCATATAACTTGATCAAATAAAACACAACAGTCTTATCTGCAACATAATGTAAACTGAACTAAAGCACTAAACTAGAAGCTTATAAATGTCTGAAAGGCTAAACTGTTTTACAAGAGATACATTATTTTCTTTCCCACATTCATCAGCTAGATAACTTGATCAAATAAAAGACAACAATGTTATCTACAACACAATGTAAATTGAACTAAAGCTCATACCAAAATTTGCTTGAAAAGAATGAAAAAGGAGAAGTGTACTAACTTGGCAAAGATGGCCCTCCAGTGCTTCACTTATACACCTAAGTTGTCTCAGCTAATAAGGAACTTCCAGTAGCATTCAAATAATCATATCATAGATATCATCAATAACAAAACACAAAACTGATCTCAAGACTGCAAATTCAAAGTTTTCTTCATTAACATAAAGATTGTCATACTAGTCCATGTCTTGGAGTATTTATACAAGAGTTTTGAAACTGATAATGCTAAGAAACCTCCTAAAGATAATTATCAGATCCATAAAATATTCTAGGAAGGTCGAATACCCCCTTCAGATCCATAAAATATGAACAAATCCCAAGAAAATCTAAAATTGTCCATGATTTTATGCTAACACGGGGTATTTTCTGCTGAAGTGGCCCTGTTTGACCAGCGTTGATCGGACACTTGGAAAGCTCATATATCGAAGCTAATAGGTATTCATCCATCCTTGTACATCAAGGATCATGACCCATGTCTTAGATTTCGCCTAGCTGTCCTACAAGTACACGAACCTAGGAGCAATTACGGGATTTAGTCAAATCTTGTAATTTCTGATAAATTTTTAATATTAATGCCAAAAATTCGAAAATTCAATTCTTAAGCTAAGGAATGATAAATGTACCTTGCATAAGCTATTTTATGAAAAATATGGAATAATATGAAGGCAAAATGGATGGTTTTGGAGGCAAAATTATAGTTTATGGAGTGGAAGGAAGCATAAAAATGTACTCAACAATCATCACGGTCATCATTAGTGCAACAAGCAATGCTCATCACATGTCATCAGTAGTGAAACAAGCGATGATCTGTAAAACTTCTAGATTCATGGGGTTATGAAATTATAAGCGAGGGATAAGTTTCATCTTTGTGTCAAGGGCCTAAAAACTCACATCATTCGAGTCTTTGGTGGTCTCAAGAAGATCTAGAAGCTCTCCCAAGCCTCCTCCAAAGAGCTATATCATAAAGACAAGTCTTGGGAAAGAGGAAGGAAATTCAAGAGTAATGTTATGTTGTCCATTTGCAGAGTGTTGGGTATGTGTTATATTCTTTGCATGTGTGTGTGTGGGCACGTCATATTTGACAACTGTGTCTACGTCTGCGTTTTTTTCTATTTTTAGTGGATTTTGCTATTTTTAGCAGTTTTCTAAATTAATCCCGGATTAAGGGATTAGGGTTTTGGTATCTACAGAATACCTAAAAACATTCCATATATTGTATGGTGAATGGTGAAATTCGATATAATGAATATAAGAAAGGTTTTCCTTGGTTGAGGGTTTCTGGTATAAATCTTTGTGTACTATGTGAATGATCCATTGATTAATTTATATTTTACTTAAGAATCTATATGACTTGCTTTGCTTCACAGGTTTAAAACTTACATGTGGTATCAGAGCTCATTTTTGGCTTCAGAGGGAAGCCTTTGTTGAGGGTTTGGCTCGGTCTTGATAGATCAAGTTTATCTTGGATATGTGATAAACCTGGGTTTAGTGGGAGCTTTTGCAGTGGTTATTCGAGTGTATAAAGAGGAATGGCGATCTCTTCTAGAATCGAGATAGAGAAGTTCAACGGAAAAAACTTTGAGCTATGGAAGCTCAAGATGGAGGACCTTCTTGTAGACAAAGAACAATGGATCGTTGTGGATCCTGGTACACAACCTACTAGTATGCAGCCTACTGGCACACAGATGACTGGTACACAAAATACTAGTACACCACCTACTGGTATGTCAAAAGAAGATTGGGAGAAGTTGGACAGAAGAGCAAAGAGTATTATACAACTCTGCTTGGCAGATTCAATGTTTTTGAATGTCACGGGAGAATCTACAACCAATGAACTATGGAATAAGTTAGGGAATTTGTATCAATCAAAGTCCCTAGTAAAAAAGTTGTTTCTTCAAAAGAAGTTGTATCATCTTAGGATGGAATATGGAGATTCTGTGACAGAACATCTAAATGCCTTTAATAATCTGGTAAGTCAACTTGTCTCTGCTAATATTACGATTGTAGAAGAAGATAAGTGTATTACTTCGTTATGTTCTTTGCCAAACTCTTGAGATAATCTGGTTGTAGTAATTGGTAGTACCACTCAATCTACATTAAAGTATGAGGATGTAGTTTCATCCTTAATATCTGAAGAGATGAGGTGAAAAAACATGGATAATCATAGCACAGATGTTTTATTTGTAAGAGGTCGTACCCAAGACAAGAATCCTGGTAAGCCTTGGGGGGGGGAGATCTAAATCTATAGGTAGATCTAAGTCTCCAGGAAAATCTTTGAGGAAATGCTGGAAGTGTGGTAAAATAGGGCATTATAAGAAAGATTGTAAGTCTAAGAAGGTTGAAAAACCAAAGGGATCTGATAGTACCTCTTCCACAGAGGCAAAAAACTTTACTGAAGAAGGAGGTGATGTTTACCTAGAATATATAGGTACACATGCAGACCGTGATGTATGGTTGATCAACTCAGGTGCATCATACCATATGAATCCTCACAGGGAGTGGTTCTCTGAATATGAAAAATATGATGGTGGTGATGTATTCCTAGGAGATGACTCAACAACAAAAATCATGGGGCGTGGAAGGGTTAAGTTTCTTCTAAAATATGGAAGGAGTAGAACTCTCCCTAGGGTTCTACACATTCCAAAACTAGCAAGGAGCCTAATATCTATAAGCAAGATGGATGATGCAGGAGTGGATACTGTATTGGGAAAGGGCACTTGCAAGATGGTATGAGGAGCAATGGTGTTGATGAGGGGATTTCAGTGTGGAACTTTGTACAAGTTGTTGGGAATCACTTATACTAATGGGTGTAACAGTTATGTTGTCCTTGAGAAGAAAAATAAAGAAGACAAGACCAATACCCTCCCTGAAAACAAGACCATGATGTGGCATCAAATACTAGGGCATATTGGAGAAAAGGGCCTTTGAACACTACAAAGTAAAGGTATGGTTGAAGGTATGTCTAATTGCACTCTGGATTTTGATTTTTGTGAACATTGCATATATGGTAAACAGAATCGAGTAAGATTCTGATGCAGACCGCCCTTCTCTCCTAAGGGCTATGCAACCTCCTGATCTAGGATTGATCAAGAAATCGAGTCTGATTGACTCTTCGGGCTTTAGCTAGACCCAAAGCTCACTTAAACAGGTCCTTTCTCCAAAGGCGTAGGTCATATGAGGCCCACGGACCCCCTCCTGAGTGTTGTTCAAATTTTGACACCAACCGGGCGCTAGCTCTTCTTTAGTAAGCCCTGACTCCCTTATGACCACTGGTAGTGACCACACTCCTGAATGAAAGGCGTGTCACGATTTCATGTCTCGTGACTCTAGGAGTACTACTATCTCTATTTCCCCGATAGCCGAAACCGTGATGACCTGAGATCTACGACCCAGATATTCCCTTGATCGACGACTGCGATCAAGTTGGCATTTCGTGACGAGTTCTCTTATATTCATTCTCCCGATAGCCAAAATTTTGACGCTTCAAGTGTGATGGTCCAAATCCTCCCCCGATCCAACGGTCATGATGACTTCGGGACTTCACGTTTTGCGAAGTCGAAAGACTTGTCACTTCCAATATTTTGATCCATGAAATGTCGATATTTCCCCTTGGACAATCAACGGTCCAGATCTTTCATGAGCCCAACTGCTCAGATCAAGCCGTGGTTTTTCCTCTCACAAATTCTTGGTGCTCTGCCCTTTGATTTCCCCCATGTGCGAGTCAGTGAAACACTGGTTGTTCGCCACACGTCCCTCTTGATGGACGGTTCCGATTCTCTTGTGTTCAGATCGAATGGCTGAGATCTCTCCTCTATTGGGCTTACCCCTTCCTCATACATAGAAGGTTTTCTGGGTGTCCAAAGGTTTCAAACCTTTTCTCCTTCGACAGGTTCAATTCTTGGGCCTCCTTAACACTTATGAAAAGTGTTACTCCTCCTGAGATTGGTCTTTTAAGGACTTTTATTTCCCATGCACTCCATGCGCTTTGGAAATTTCAATGACTCAGATCCGAAGGATTTCTCGAAGAGAAATTCTTCTTGCCCTCCCGACGTTCTCCTTTTATGGTTCATCAACTTCTTGTAAAGTCCCTTCGACACTTAATCAAATCTCGGATCTATGCACTCCTTGCACCAGATCTTTACACAAGGTTTAGATTCTTGTGGATGATTGTGCATGCCTTGCACCAGTTTCTTTACACTCCTTCCAAAGGGAAAGTTTTGTATTTTCTCTTCTGAGTTTCAGAATCGAAAAAGATCCCGTTAATGCACTCCTTGCGTCCTATGTGCACGCCTTGCACTACTTCAATAGAAGAGAAACAATTGAAACTTATTCTATCATTCACAGTTCTATTCATTCATAATGAAATTCATCCATTCAATCATGAAAACACAATAAAAGAGAATTGCAAACAATGTTCACACCATGCCTTGGATCAATTTTCCTCTATTATATTCATAAGTAAAAAATGACTACAACTGGAATAAAAAACAACAACTGAAAAAACTCTCATTTCCTACTAACTTGCAACTAATATCTCCCCTTCTTCCAGCCTCATTTGGGCGTACAAAAACTCTATCTCTCAGAGGATCTTAGGGTTTCCCCCTTAAATACGTGTCTACTCTAAGACTATCCTACGACTATCTTGGATCGGTCGCATTCCAGAGTCATAATGGAAACTCTCGCTCCACTCGCATTTATCTAAACATGCCTCAAAGGGTAATTTCGACTCTGGGTTCAAGCATGCCTCAAAAGATAAATTTTGGCACTGAGTTAAGGCGAATTTCAAATATTTGTTGCAACTGTCGGTGTTGACTCTTGTACATATTCCTTGACGTTGATGGTTTTTTCTCTGCGTGCTTGCCAACGATGCTCCTGCATCATAATCTCCTTGTCAAAAATTCATGGATTCTTTTCCATAAGCTTCTAAACTAATTTTCCATGCTTCTAGATAACAACTTCATTTTCCCAACTGGCATATTCTATTGGGTTCCCCTTCCACTTGACCAGATACTCAAAATAGGTCTTGCTCCTGGTCTTCTTGCCAATCCTCTAATCAACCATTTTCTCCATCTGTGACTTTTATGTTGTGGGAATTTGCTATTCCCACTGGATATTCACTTGATCTTATGATCTCTCTACGTCATATTTCCTACAAGGTTATAGGTTTGCAACAATGAATATGGGCAATATGCCCACATCATCTGGTAACTCAATCTCATAGGTGTTTTCATCAAACTTCCTCAAGATCTTAAATGGTCCTATCTTCTTCATTTTCAACTTGTTATATGTTCCTCTAGGGAACCTCTCTTTCTTGATATGTGCCAAAACCTGATATCCCACTTCAAATTGAAGTTCTCTGCAATGTTGATTAGCCCTGCGCTTGTACTCCTAGATAGAACTCTTCAACTGTCCTCTGATCTGGCTATGGAGCCTCTACATTTCTGCAGCAAAATCTTTTATTCCAACACTCCTGATCTCTCTCTGTTCCAAGTCTCTCAACTCAGATACTCCCCTGGGTTACATTCCATACAATATTTGGAACAGGCTCTTTCCAGTGCTCCTTTTTGGTGATTCATTGTATGCAAATTCTACTTGTGGCAGAATTTAATCCCACTAATTATGGTGTTCAATGACCAGAATCCTCAATAAGTTTCCCAAACTTTTGTTTACCACCTCAGTTTGTCCATCTGTCTAAGGATGGTAAGCTAAGATGAAGTACAAATATGTCCCCAACTTCTTCCATAACATTCTCCAAAAGTTACCAACAAATTTTGTGTCTCTATCCGAGACAATGCTTTTGGGTAGGCTGTAAAGTCTTACAACTGCCCTAAAAAACAGATTTGCAACATGTGTTGCATCACTGGTCTTCTGGCATGGGATAAAATGTGCCATCTTTGAAAATTTATCCATCACCACAAATATGGAATCAAATTCTCTTTGTGTTCTTGGTAGTCCCAATACAAAATCCATGCTTATTGCATCCCAAGGCCTCTCTGGTATTGGTAATGGTTGATACAATCCAGTGTTCTATCTTTTCCCTTTTGCATGTTGGCATATTTTACATTTGTTCACAAAATTTATCACTTATGTTCTCATACCTGGCCAATAGTATAAACTCCTCAATTGTGCAAACATTTTATCATGGCTAAAGTGTCCAACCAATCATCCACTATGCTTTTTTTCAAAAGATTATCCCTCATTGAGCATTTTGGTATGCACAAATGATTTCCCTTGAACAACAATCCCTCTTGAATCATGTACGCTGCCCACTGGCTTATGTCTCTCAACACAGGGTTCATGCATGATTCGTATGCTTCCTTGAAATCTGTATCATCACAATACATGTCCTTAAGGTGTTCAAACCCCAAGGTCCACACCTGAAATTCCTGCAGAATCAAACATCTCCTGCTTAATGCATCAACAAACTTGTTAGCATTCCCATCAATATTTTTTATGACAAAAGTAAAATTATGCATAAAATCAACACATTTTGCATGCCTCTGATTCAATTTTTCCTGCCTGGTTATGAATTGTAAGGCCCGATTATCGCTATACAAGACAAATTTCTGTGGGACAAGATAATGTCTCCATTTCTTCAAGGCTTGAATTATGGCATAAAACTCCTTGTCGTGTGTGGAGTATTTTCTCTTTGTCTCATTCATCTTCTCATTGAAATACGCAATAGGTCTATTGTCCTGGCTCAAGACTGCTCCAATTGCAACTCCACTTGCATTACATCTCACCTGAAATGTCTTTTCAAAATTCGGAAAAACCAGAATTGGTCATTCTGTTATTTTATCCTTCGGTATATTGAAGATTTTATCGGCTTCCTCTATCCATTTAAAGGACTTGTGCTTCTTCTTCAATGTATCCATCATTGGCACACAAATTCCACTGAAGTCTCTGATGAACTTCCTATAGAAGCTTTCTAATCCATGGAATCTCCTTGCCTTGAACATACTCCTTGGTGACAACCATTATTTGATTGCTTTCACCTTCTTTGGATCAATCTTCAGTTCATTTGAAGAGATAAAAAAACCCAAGTAAATGAGCTCTGTCTTCATAAAAGAGGAGTTCTTCAGATTTATCAACAGTTTCTCTTGTTGTAGTCTCCTCATCACTAGTGACAGGTGCCTCAAATGCTCTTCTTTAGTCTTGCTAAAGATCAATATATTGTCTAGATACATAACCACAAACTTGCCAATGAAATCTTTCGGTATTTCATTCATTAACCTCATAAAAGTGCTCGAGGCATTTTTTAACCCAAATGACATAAAAAGACACTCATACAAACCTTCATTTGTCTTAAAGGTTGTTTTCCACTCATCACCTTCTCTCATTCTGATCTGGTGCTATCCACTTTTCAAATCTATTTTGGAAAAGAAATTTGATCCACTTAAGCAGTCCATTAAATCATCCATTCTTGGTAAAGGAAATCTATACCTGATGGTGATCTTGTTAATGCCTCTTGAGTCTATACACATTCTCCATCCTCCATCCTTCTTTGGACTCAATACAGTGGGTACTACACATGGAATCAAGCTCTTTCTAACCAAACCCTAATCTAACAATTCCTGGACTTGGTTATTCAATTCCTCATTCTCTCGAGGTGTCAATCTGTATGTTTCTTTATTCGACAGACTTTCTTCTGGTATCAAGTCAATATGGTGACTGATACTCTTGATGGGTGGTAATGAATTAGGCAGCTCATCCACCACTATGTTAGTGAAATTATCCAACAATTCCTGAACCTCTTTAGGAAAATCCTCCATCGAATTACTTGTAAGGATAACTCTAGGTTTCCTCACCACAACAAACTACATCTCCTGTTCTTCCTTGACCTCTTTTAGGATTTCCTTCCCACTCATGAGAAGAATGATTGTGTTGGCCTCCTCTTTCACTCTCCTCTCCCCTATTGGCAACAACATGTGTGTCCTACCATTCTTCTCTAATGTGTATGTATTTTTCCTCCCATCGTGAATGACATTCCTATCAAAATGCCATGGTCTTCCCAATAGAATATGGCATACATCCATGGGAATTACATCACACAGGATTTCATCTCTATATCCTCCTATCTTCAATTCAACCAAGCATTGTTTAGTAACCATTACCTGGTGTCCTTTCTGCAACCATGAGACTTTGTATGACTTCAGATGTGCAGTTGCATCTAGCTCCAATTTCTCCACCATCTCTGTGTATAATAAGTTATTAGTGCTCCCACTGTCAATTATCACCTTGCATACTCTATCTTTAGTCTTGCAATATGTTTTGAAGAGACTATTCCTCTGCACCAACCTTTCAATTTATGCCTCTGGTTTTAAGAGAACTTTCCTCAACATTAAGGATCTTCCATCCTCTGCTCCTTCTGCTTCAACATCTCTTATCTGTGCTTCTGAAATGTGAGCTTCACCTCCTCCTTCTTTATTCTTCTCGGTACATTCCCAAGACATGTGTCCTGTCTTTCCACAAGCATAACCTCTTACTTCTCCTCCTCCTTTTCTTCGTCTTGCTCTGGAAAAATTTCTTCAACACCCTGTCTTCCACAAGAATTTTATCCTCTTTCCAAGTGACTATGTGGTTTCTCAGCCTCATCCTTAGACTGATGTGTTATGTCATGGGTAAATCCCTTTCTTTTTCTTGGGACTGAGCTTTTACCTCTCTCTCGATGGATTTGTTTTCTAGCCAACTTTTCCTCTACCTTTAGCACAAAATGATAATCATCCTCCACTATCCTTACTAACATCATGTTGAGCTCATCCTGGATTTCATATCTCAGGACATTTATATATTTGGCTACTTTTTCTTCATCCCTCTCTCTTTTCCCACTTCTGATGTTTAGCCTATAGAACTCCTCTGTGTACTCCTTAACTGTCATCCCCTTCTGTCTCAGGTTCTGCATCTTCCTGAATAGATTGATTTGATAATCTTTGGGCTTGAACTTAGCCTTCAACTTGGCTACCATTATGTCCCAACTCTTTATTTTCCATTTTCCTTTGCTTCTACTCTCAACTTGTAGTTCATCCCACCACAGTGTTGCATGTCCTTTTAGCCTGGTGACAGCCTATTTCACCTTTCTCTCTTCATCGACATCTTCATAGTCGAAATGCTTGTCCATGGACCTTATCCAATCTAGCATCTCCTCGACGTCTAAATTGCATTCATACATTGGGACCTCTATCTTGGCTCTACCTCCCAATCTAGCAACTGATCTCAACAAGCATTCCTCAGAAACATCCTCTCTTGCAGCTTCTTCAACGACATTCTCTACCACTGCCTCTTCTCTTTCTGCATTGCTGACGTCTCCAGTGTCAGGTTCTATCCTTTGTACTGCCTCCATTGCTTCTAATATTGCTCGAAGTTATCACATCTCCCTTTCTACAACTCGATTGGATAAAGGTTGCTCTCCTTGTCTCCTTGGCAGCATTGTGTTGAATGTCTGTCACACACACAGAGTACAACTCTGGTTTCTTTTTCTCCTTTGCCTAAAATCTACAGGTGAAAATAATCTCTGATACCACTTGATGCAGACCCCCCTTCTCTCCTAAAAGCTGCGTGACCTCCCGGTCTAGGATCGATCAAGAAATCGAGTCCGATTGACTCTGCGAGCTTCTTCTAGACCCAAATATCACTTACATAGGTCCTTTCTCTAAAGGTGTAAGTCCTATGAGGCCCACGGACCCCCTCCTAAGTGTTGTTCAAATTTCAATGCCAATTGGGCGCTAGCTCTTCTCTTCTAAGCACTGACTCCCTTGTGACCACTGGAAGTGACCACATGCTTGACTGAAAGGTGCATCACTATTTCATGTCTCACAACTCTGGGAGTACTGCTATATCCATTTACTCGAGAGCCAAAACTGTGATGACTCAAGATCTATGGCCCAGATCTTCACTTGATCGATGACTAGGATCAAGTCAATGTTTTATGTTTCACGAATTCAGAGTTCTCTTATCTTTTTTCTCTTGATAGATGAAATTCTGACGCTTCAGGTCTGACGGTCCAGATCCTCCCTCGATCCGATGGTCACGATGAATTTGGGACTTTGTGTTTTGTGAAGCCGAAGGACTTGTCACCTCCAATCTTTTGATCCCCGAAATGCTGAAATTTCCCCCTGGAAAATAAACGGTCCAGATCTTTCCTGAGCCCAATGGCTCAGATCAAGTCACGGTTTCGCCTCTCGTGAATTCTTGGTTCTCTTCCCTTTGACTTCCCCCAAGTGTGAGACAGTGAAACGTTGGTCGTTCTCCACACGTCCTTCCTAATGGATGGTTCTGATTATCTTGTGCTCGAATTGAACAACTGAGATCTCTCCTCCTTTGGGCTTACCTCTTTCTCAAAATTAGAAGGTTTTCTGGGTGTCCAAAGGTTTCGAACCTTTTCTCCTTCGACAGGTTCGATTCTTGGGCCTCCTTAACACTTATGAAAAGTGTTACTCCTCCTGATCTTGGTCTTTTAAGGACTTCGATTTCCCACGCACTCCTTGCTCTTTGAAATATTTGATGACTCAGATCCGAAGGATTTCTCAAAGATAAATTCTTCTCGCCCTCCCGGGGTTCTCCTTTTCTAGTTCTTCAACTTCTTGTAAAGTCCCTTCAACACTTAATCGAATCTCAGATATGTGCACTCCTTGCACCAGATAATTACACAAGGCTTGGATACTTGCGGATGACTATGCACGCCTTGCACCAGTCTCTTTGCACTCCTTGCAAAGGTAAAGTTTTGTATTTTATCTTCTCAGTTTCAGAATCGAAACAGATCCTGTTAACGCACTCCTTGTGTCCTGTGTGCACGCCTTGCACTACTTCAACATAAGAGAAACAATTGAAACTTATCCTATCATTCATAGTTCCATTCATTCATAACGAATCGTCCATTCACTCATGAAAACACAATAATAGATAATTGGAAACAATGTTCACACCATGCCTTGGATCAATTTTCCTTTGTTCTATTCATAAGTGAAAAATGACTACAAATGGAATTAAAAAAAACAACTAAAAAAAATTTCATTTCCTGCTAACTTGCAGCTAATATCTCCCCTGCCTCTAGCCTCATTTGGGCATACAAAACCTCTATCTCTCAGAGGCTCTTAGGGTTTCCCCCTTAACTACGTGTCTACTCTAAGAATATCCTATGACTATATTGTATCTATCACATTCCAGAGTCATAATGGAAACTCCTGATCCACTCGTGATTATCTAAACATGCCTCAAAGGGTAATTTCAGCTCTGGGTTCAAGCGTGCCTCAAAAGATAAATTCTGGCGCTGAGTTAAGGTAAATTTCAAATATTTGTTGCAACTGTTGCTGTTGGATCCTATACAGATTCCTTGACGTTGATGGGTCTTTCTCTGCGTGCTTGCCAACGATTCTCCTGCATCAGATTCTCATCTAGTGCTACAAGAGCAAAGGGGATCTTAGGGTTGACACACAGTGATGTGTTTGGACCTGTTCCTGTTCCATCCCTAGGTAAATTTTTGTATTATGTTTCATTCATAGATGATTTCTTAAGGAGCACATGGATTTATTTTCTTAGAAATAAATCTGAGGTATTTGATAAATTTAAAGAGTTTAAGGCCCCGGTAGAAAATCAGACAGAAACAAAATAAAGGTATTGAGAATAGATAATGGTGGAGAATTTTGCAGAAATGAATTCGAAGAATTCTATAATAAGTTTGGTATAGCAAGGTAGAAGACTACTCCATACACTCCTCAACATAATGGAGTTTCAAAAAGGATGAACATGACATTGATGGAAAAAACAAGGAGCATGCTCAGTGGTGCCAAGTTAGGACAAGAATTCTAGTCAGAGGCAGTGGGTACAACATGTTACCTGGTCAATCGATCACCTTCATCTGCGTTGGATGATAAAACTCCACACAAGGTATGGAATGAAAATAAACCTTCTCTTCAACATATTAGAGTGTTTGGTTGTGATGCTTATTTACATGTTCCAAAGGAAAATAGGAGTAAGCTGGATAAAAAAGATGAAAAGTGTATCTTTATTGGTTATAAAGATGGTGTGAAAGTTTATAATCTTTGGAACCCAGAAACTTAGAAGACTGTTTACAGTCGAGATGTTGTTTTTAGAGAGGTAAAATATGTGTCCAAACAAGAATTCCTACCAAGGAAAGACGAACTTGAGAAAATATAGCTAGAGTTGGATGAAGCAAAATATGAATCATCTGAAGAATATGAAGCAGAAGAAGAAGGAGAACCTCATACCCCAGTATTGAAGAGATCGGTGAGAGAAAGAAGGAAACCAGAAAGGTATAGTCCACCTGATTTCCGTTCCAATTTTACTTTATCTATTACTGATGATGATCCCAGAACTTTTAGGGAAGTAGTGAATTCAGAGGATAGTAAACTATGGAAGAAGGCCATGGTTGAAGAAATGGATGCCTTGGATAAGAATGAGACATGGGATATAGTTGAGTTTCCATCTTGAAGAAAATATTTTGGTAGCAAATGGTTGTTGAAGAAGAATTTTAATGCAGAAGGAAAAGTGGAGAAATACAAAGCTCGGTTAGTAGCAAAAGGTTATTCCCAAGTAGAGGGAATTGACTTTGGTGAGATTTTTTCTCTTGTTTCTAAGTTAACTTCTATTAGATTTATTTTATCTATTTTATCTTCTTTTGATCTTGAAGTGGAACAGATGGATGTGAAGACAATATTCCTACATGGGGATCTGGAAGAAGAAATCTACATGAAGCAGCCAGAAGGATTTGTAGTGAAGGGAAAGAAAGAGTTGGTCTGTAAGATAAAGAAGTCACTATATGGTATGAAGAAATCACCTAGGATGTGGTACCAAAATTTTGATACATACATCCTTGGATTGGGATTTGTGAGAAGCAAGGTTGATCACTGTATATATTCCAAGCAAGTTGGTAATCACTTCATTTATGTAGTGTTGTATGTTGATGACATGTTTTTGGTATAAAATAACATGGATGTTATCAAGGAGGTGAAATCTCAACTATCCTCCAAATTTGACATGAAGGATCTTGGTGCTGCTAACTTCATTCTGGGAATATAAATTAAAAGAGATCGTGCTAACAGGAAACTCTGGTTGAATCAGAGAAAATTTGTTGAGACGATATTGCAGAGGTTTAATATGCATGGAAGTAAACCGGTTAAGGTTACTATTCCTATAGGTGTAAAGTTATCTGCAGATTAGTGTCCCAAGACACAGGAAGAATAAGAGGACATGTCCCATGTTTCGTATGCCAGTGCAATTGGCAGTTTGATGTATGCAATGGTCTGTACTAGACCAGACATTGCACATGCAGTGGGAGTTTTGAGTAGGTATATGTCAAAACCAGTGAAGGAGCATTGGACAGTAGTAAAGAGGGTCTTCAGGTATTTGCATGGCACTACCAATTATGGATTGTGCTACCAAGGAAGACTAGGATTGGACAGAGTGGCGGACATACATGGCTTTGTTGATGCAGACTGGGCTGGAGATATGGATCGTAGAAGATCTACAAGTGGGCATGTGTTTAACATATTTGGAGGAGCAATTAGTTGGATGAGAAAAAGACAGGTTGTAGTGGCACTCTCAACTACAGAAGCTGAATACATGGAATCCACACATTCAAGCAAGGAAGCAGTATGGTTACAGAGATTATGTTCAAGTATTGGGTTGGTACAACAAGTAGTGAGATTATATTGTGACAGTCAGAGTGCAATCTTCCTGGCAAAGAACCCAACTTATCATTCGAAGACAAAGAATATTGATGTTTAGTATCACTTTGTGAGAGATATGGTTGAGGAAAAGAAGGTGTTGCTGGAAGAGGTTGACACTTTGAAGAATGTTGCAAATTCATTGACAAAGTCTGTGATCATAGAAAAGTTCTCCTGGTGTAGAGTAACAATGGGCATTGTTACCCTGAATTGTTGACTATATAATCCTGTTGACCCCGAGATGCAAAGAAAACAAAAAGTGGGATAATGTTGTGTATGTGTTATATTCTTTGCAAGTGTGTGTGGGTGAGTCAGATTCAATAACTGCGTCTGCGATTTTTTCTATTTTTAGCGGATTTTGCTATTTTTAGCAGTTTTCTAAATTAATCATGGATTAAGGGATTAGGGTTTTGGTATCTACGGAATACCTAAAAACATTGTATATATTGTATGGTGAATGGTGAAATTATATATAATGAATATAATAAAGGTTTTCCCCGATTGAGGGTTTCAAGTATAAATCTCTGTGTACTATGTGAATGAGCCATTGATTAATTTCTATTTTACTTAAGAATCTATATGCATTGCTTTACTTCACAGGTTTAAAACTTACACAGAGGAGCTCTTCCTATCTATCACAACCAGAATTCAAAGTGCCTACCTTGATTAAGAAGCTGAGGAGGAGGAGCAAGGAGTCAAGGGAGAATGGCATCAACATTCAAGGTATGAAACTTTGATGTATTTATTTTGTATTAATAAATAGATCTATGGTTCTCCTCCATATTATTTGTGTTCTATTCATGAATGAATTGGATATGATCTTATGAGTAATATATTAAGATAGATATGAGACATATTGATTATTTCTAACACTAGAGAAAGAATAAGATGGGTAGTGTTTTTTTCTTGTGTGCATGAAGCAGGTGATAGGAGTTAGAGCCAGAATTTCAGATCTACATCAGCTAGGACATACAGGAACGACCTTCAAATTAAAGGTATGTTGATCTATCCTTATTGGTGTAAAAGGAATTGCTTTCTCTAGATCTAGAAAACCATAGAAGTCTAAACCCCTTTCTATCTAAGATCACTAGGTTGGTCCTAGGGAGATTTTGTTGTGTATTCAGTAGGATTCCCGTGAGGTTTCTCCCATAACAGAACTAGTGAACATAGTGGGGAAGAATTATTCTCTAGTTTGAGTCTCTTTTCCAATCCTTTCCTCTCTTGATTGTGATTTGCTTTTTATTTTCTTCCACTGATTATTTAAGAGCCTATATCCAACAGATTTGGAAGATCTGGAACATATCCATTTTCCTAAAATAAACAATATGTTTTAGATCATCCCTTGTATCATAGGTGTCCTACAATGACCCTCGATGGTTGACTAGCCTATGTCTTGTGATGGTCTATTAAAACTATAGATTTGCATAAAAATTTAGGCCTTTAAGGTTAGGTTGTGCTTCTAATCCATAGGATCTTGCAGTGGTCTATTCTGATATAGGTCTTGTCTTTGTTTTGATCATTTGGTCATATAATTTTCTTTCAAGTGTTATTTGAGTGAATTTTTGTGGTTTGATTTTCATTTCTTGGATATGTTCTGTCTCTATCTGAGAACTTCATTGAAGTTGGGAAGAGAACCTGACTAATCTGAAGAGATCTAGTTGTGTTTTTCATTGGCTACATTAGTTGTCCTTGTGTAACCGTTGTTCATTACTAGATCAACCCTCATAGGTGAGTGTTGGGTGAGATCTTGGTAGAGACATTGGAGTGGGTTTATCCGGCCTCACCTCCAATTTCCTACAGCCCCTTTGATTGTTTATTGTTGTTGGTTTTCCTTTGGCATTTTTATTTCTTTCTTAGATCAGGAACTTTTGCATTTCAATTGGAAAAAACCACCAAAATACCAACAAAGGCATAAAATTGTTTCATGCTTGACTACTTTTGAAGCATTAGTGAAAACTGCATTAGGATCATTGTTTGGTTTCAGATATGAATTACTTCTTGGTTTCTTAGTGTGTATGAGGTTTCACTTTTAAAATTTGCAAAGAAAAAGAAAATTATATTTCCCTCCCATAGTTATATTTCATCAAATTGAAATATTTTGCATTATCATATTTGCATTTCTTGGTTGGGTCAAGATTCATAAAATCACCAGAGTTTCATTCGTTATCCTTGGAATTAATAAACAAGCATTAAAAAATAATTGTGTAATATAAAATTTATTAGACACTTTTCTTTTATAGTAAATTGTAACATCCCCAACCACTGATTGGTCTATTCCACTTAATTTTTTTTCTTATAAGCTATGATACCATTTTGTGATGTCCCCATTAACAAAAACTCCATAAAATTTCTCTTGAAATGATCCCAGCCCCGAGCTGGCCATACCAACATAATTCTGAATTCTAATACCATTAAATTAAATACTCATTTCTGCATATGAACAGAGTTAATCGGAAATAATAACAACATGCATGCAACATTAACAATTCATATATAGAAATTAACAACAGAGATTACATGACAGAACTTTTAAATTCACACACACAATAATTGAAATAAGAACATAAAATACACTTATCTCAATAAATAAATACCAACTGCATGTAGACCTTCCACATTCCTCCGAGCCTTAAACCGCACTGCTCATAACTCTTAGCCGCAGGTCATCCCCGAGATGGGGTTAAATTCCACCTGGGTATAGGGTTTCTAACCAGGATAAGGTATTTTTAACAGATTACAAACTCATACACATGTGCCTACTCAAACTAACATCCTACAGACTCTCATTCCCCACATGCTTGTCCCACCCCAGGAAGTATGCCCCTTCTCCACTCAATAGTCCCTCGGCTACCCCACTTCCCTTTCAAAGCTTTAGCAATAGACTGGACAGGAAGTCTTCGAGCCCTATAGCTGCAGTTTGGCACCTTAGAAAATCAAATCACATCACCTCTCCCACTTGGAGACAAAACTCATGGACTTGACAACCTGCTTCTTCCGTCCTACAGGCTTGACAACCTGCTCTTCCCTTTAGATCTTGTGTTAATAGTACAAGTATCGGTTCCTCGTTACAATTTAGTACCATTGGGTACGATTTTCAGTTGCTTTCGTCCCAAAATTATCCAT
>JZKD02S0600392.1:143361-166558 GCA_000966675.3 Picea glauca | reverse complement strand
TATATATGCATGTGTCTTTTAAGACACTTGGCACCCAAGGGACTCCCTTGTCCCTAATTTCGAGACTTAGGATATATTCATGTCCATTTCTTTATCTTTAAGGAATACTAATATAATTATCCATTGGGATTAAGCCCCATAGCTTAGATCCTTTCTAGACTCTTATCCCCCCATTTCCCTTTCTAAGTGGATTTTATCCCCCCATACTATTTTATGTGGTCGATATACAACAATGGTGTACTTTATTAATAATATGAGTGTTTACATATTACAAAAATAGGATCATTGTCCTTTAGCATATAGGCTCTACAGCCTAATAATCACATAAGATTTATGGCCTATAACAACCTGGCTCACTAGCCTATAATTTTTTTTTTTACATTCCTATGTATAGTTGGGGTTCGACATAGGGGTATTACATTCCCCTCCCCCTTATTTATGCATTGTCCTTAGTGCAGTATATACACATATACAATCAAAAATTTAATAGTTTTCAAAAATATGCGGATACTCTTCCCACATAGCGTCTTCATTCTCCCAAGTTGCATCCCCAACATCGTAACAGGTCCATTGGACCTTTACTAGCCCCATGGCTTGATTCTGGAGCTGCTTGATCTTCCAGTCCAATATACACACCAAATCTAAATGAAATTCGTCTTCCTACTCCACCTGAATCACATTTCAATCAATGACATGATTAGCATCATGTACATACTTTTTAAGAAATGATACATGGAATACATTATGAGTACAAATTGATGCAGGTAAAATAAGCATGTATTCTATAGGCCCAATCCTTTCTAGGATTTCAAATGGCCCACAAAAACGTGTTTCCATCTTTGAGAAATTCCCCAACTTCACGGAACTCATGTTGGCCTTTACTTTCAAGAACACATGATCACCCACTTTAAATTCCCTGTGATTTCTACCCTTATCAGCCTAACGTTTCTTCCTATCCTGGGCAACCTTTAAATTCTTCTTTATTGTCATCATCTTCTCTTCCATTTCCCTGAGTAATTTTGGCTCATCTATTTCTCTGTCTACAGGGTTGTTCCAACTTACTAGTGTGTTGCATTTACTTCCATAAAGTGACTGAAATGGGCTCATCTTTAGGGATGCTTGGTACCCATTGTTGTAAGAAAAATCTAGCAAGTGCAAATAATCCTCCCATTTGGATGGTTTATCCATTACATACATCCTTAGAATATCTTCTATTACCCGATTCACCCTTTATGTTTGTCCATTCGACTATGGATGATAGGATGTGCTAAAATTTAGATTTGTTCCAAATCCTTTGAATAATCATTTCCAAAAATTTGATGTAAATTTTGGATCTCTGTCAAACACAATTGTCTTGGGTATTCCATGTAACCAAGCTATTTATTTCAGACAAATATCATTTATATTAGTTACCTCATGACTAAGTTTCACTGGAATAAAATGTGCAGCTTTGGTAAGCTTATCAACCACTACCATGATAGAATCATGTTGTGTGTTTGTTATGAGTAGTTTGGTGATGAAATCCATTGTTACAACTCCCCATTTCCACTTAGGGATGGGAAATGGATGTAGCAAACCAACTGGGTTTTTATGCTCATCCTTGACCTTTTGGCAAGATTAACACCCGACAATAAAATCAACAACTTCTTCTTCATGCCAGACCAATAATATTGGCTCTTGACAGCTGCAATAGTTTTTTGGTAACATGGGTGTCCATCATAAGGCACATTATGGATTTATCCCAATACCATATTCTACAATTCTCGAGAATTTGGCACATAAATTCTTCTCTTGTACATGATAATTTCATCATTTTCCAGCTTATAGTATTTAACTTTCTACTATAAATTACCTTGTTGAAGTTTTCCCTTTACCTCCATGTATTTCTGATCTGATTTTACATCCTCTAGAATTCTATCTTTCAAATCTGATTGATACATGCTAATGGTTGTAGCATGCATCTCAGGTACCCTTCTACTGAGTGCATCAACCACCTTGTTCTCTTTACCTTTGATATGTTTTATATCAAAAGCATATTCACAGAGTAAATTTAACCACCTACTTTATCTCGCATTTAGATTTGGTTGTCCAAACAAGTATTTCATGCCACTATGGTCTGTCCTTAACTCAAATCTATTTCCCATGAGGTAGTTCCTCCACATCTTCAAGGCATGCACTATGGCTTCCAATTTCAAATCATGAGTATCATATTTTCTTTCATGCTTCTTCAACTTCCTTGATTCATAGCACACCACATACCCATTCTAACTAAGGACTCCACCTAGTCCTTCTTTACATGCATCAGTGCATACAATGAAATTTTCATTTGGATCAACAATCCTTAGTATTGGAGTACTTGTTAATAAATGATTCAAATTTTGGAAACTTCTTTCACAATGCTATGTCCACTCAAACTTCACACCTTTCTTTTGCAAGGAAGTGATTGGGTGTGCAATCTTTGAGAATCCTTCAATAAATATCCTATAGTAATCGACAAGTCCCGTGAATGACCTCACCTGTGAGACATTCCTTGGTGTTGGCCATCCTTCAATGGCCCTTATCTTTTATAGATCCATTGTTATTCCTTCCTCTGAAATGATATGGCCTGGATAATGAATTTTCCTTTGGTAGAATGAACACTTCCTCAATTTGGCATACAAATGATGCTCCCTCAATACCTGTAATACCATTCTTAAGTGTTTTCCATGCTCTTCTTCAGACTTAGAATATATCAAAATATCATCCAAGAAGAAAATGAAGAACTTATCCAAGTAATTCATGAATAAAACATTCATGAGACACATGAAGACAACTGGTACATTTGATAACCCAAATGCAACCACTGTGAACTCGTAATGGCCATACCTTGTTCTGAAGGTAGTCTTTTTGATGTATTCTTATCTAATTCCTACCTGATGATAACCTAACCTGAGATCAATCTTGGAGAATATTTTTGCATCTTTGAGCTAATCAAAGAGGTCATCTATCCTAGGAAAAGGATACTTGTTCTTCACAATTACCTTGTTCAAATGTCTAAATTCCATGCAAAGTCTCAAAGTTCCATCCTTTTTCTTCGTAAATAATACTAGGGCACCCCAAGATGACACACTTGTGCATATGTAACCCTTTTTTAGAATATCTTCCAATTTCATTTGCAATTCCTTATGTTATGGTGTCCTCATCCTATATGGAGTCTTAGATACTAGTGTTGCTCCAGGCACCAGATTGATGGAGAAGTCAATATCTCTCTTGGGTGGCAATCCTGGTATTTTCTTGAATACATCTTCAAACTCTTTCAAGACTGCATAATCTTCATTATTTGGTACCTTATCTTTGGGTGTCTCTTCCATATGTGTTGCAAATATTTGACACCCTTTTCAGTAACTCTTCTTCAGCTGCAAGGATTTCTCTGGCAGTTACTGCCCTGGAAATGTGTTTCATCAGAATGTGTTTCATCTTGGAATGCATCATTGGATTCTTGGTGGTATTTATGGCACCAACATTATCACACAGTATTGAAATGGACTCATCATACTTCACTTGTATATCCTGCAAGGTTTTCTTCATCTAGAGAACCTGAGTGTTGCTGCAATATATTCTTCTTTTGCAGTGGACAAAGATATTGATCACAGTTTTTTGCTCAACCATGATACCAGACACTCACCCAAGTATAAAAATTATGCACTTGTACTTCTTCTTTCATCGATGCTACTTGCCCAATCTGCATTTGTGTAGGCTACCAAAGATAGATCATTCCCTTTTGGATACCATAATCTGAAATATTTTGATGCTTTGATATATCTGAATATTCTCTTTACTTCCATAACATGTGTTTCCTTCATTACTGCTTGAAATATCACAACCTGTCCAACTTCTTGCATTACATATGGTCTTGACATTGTCACATAGAGTAACATGCCAATCATCAATCTGTAGAGTCTCTGATCTATATCCTTAGAATCATCATCTTTTCTTAACTTGCAACTGGTTTGCATAGGAGTACTCATGGGTTTGCAATCTTCCATTCCAAACTTCTTTATCATTTATCTGATATACTTAGTCTAAGAGATGAAAATACCTTTATCACACTGACATATATGTAATCCCAAAAAGAAGGTCAACTCACCAAGCAAAGACATTTCGAACTCATTTTACATATCTCTAGAGAAATTCTGACTCATCTTGTCATCATCACTTCTGAAGATGATGCCATCTACATAAACTTCAATTATCAATATATTGTCTCTATCCACTTTTATGTAGATATTGTTGTCTGAATTTACCTTCTTGAATCCTTGGTGTTGTAGATACCTGTCCAATCTTGAATACCATGATGTAGGGGCTTGCTTGAGTCCATACAACACTTTCTTCATCTTGCAAACATAATCATTCCTTTCTGACAGTAGAAATCCTTTTGGTTTTTCAATATAGACTTCTTCTTCTAATTCTCCATTAAGAAAGGTTGACTTAACATCCATCTGATACACCTTGATTCTTTTGGAACATGCATAGGCTAAGATTAATCTGATTGCTTCCATCTTGGAAACTGGTGCAAAGGTCTCTTAAAAATCTATACCTTCAATATGAGTGTATCCTTTGCATACTAATCTTTCTTTTTTTTTGTTTACTTGTCCACACTCATTCAATTTTTTTCAGAAAACCTACTTTGTACCAATCATGTTCTTGTTCTTCGGTCTTGGAACCAGTTCCCATGTGCCAATTTTTTCTATTTGATTCAATTATTCATCCATATCCTTGATCCAATGTTCATATTTGTTGTCCTCTTCAGAACTTCTTGGTTCAACTGTAGATAACAATGATAGATGTTTTTCTTCTAGTGAAAGTATTCTTCTTCGGGTTTCAACTCCTGCATCTTTATTCCCAATAATCTGTTCTAGTTGATGATTTTTTTGTACTCATAGGCTAGGTGTCTTAGGAGGTAGTTATTGATCATCTTTCTCTTGTTCTTCTTCTGGCTACTCTTCTTCTTCTACTTATTCTTCTTTTAGATATTCCTCATCATCCTACTCTTTTGAATCTTTTCTTCCTTATTTTCCCTTCTGTACATCTGTCTCTTCAATTGTTAAATTGATGATTTCCACAATTCTATTGAGTCTTGGACTGAAGAATTTATATGCTTTTCTTTTTCTTGAATACCCAAATAGTATTCCCTTATCAACTCGGGAGTCAAATTTTCCAAGCCCACCATCTTCTTTTGATAGAGAATTTGCTTCCAAATACTTTGAAATGATTCACATTTTTTGGTCTTCCTTTCCATAACTCGTAGAGATTTTTATCATTGTTACTTCTGAGCATTCATTTTTTCAATATGTGAATTGATGTATGTACTGCTTGTGCCCAAAAGATATCAATCAACTTGGAATGTTTCAACATGGTTCTAGCCATTTCTTATACTATTTTGTTCTTCCTTTTGACAACTCTGTTTTGTTGAAGTGTCATGGTTGTTGAGAACTGTCTCTTTATTCCATGATTGCCACATAAATATATGAATTCCTTTGATGTAAATTCTCCTCCATTGTCTAATATCAAACTCTTGATTTTCAATTACATCTCGGTTTCATCCATCTCTTTTTATATATTGAAGTGTTCGAATGCCTCTGACTTCTTCCTAAGAAAGCAAACTGCAGTCATTCTTGTGTAGTCATCAACCAATAGCATAAAGTATTGTTTTCCATTTAATCCCTTCATTCTTGTAGGTCCACATAGGCCAGTGTGTACAATATCCAATGGTTTTGTCATGGAGTACTCTTTTGATTTGAGCTTGGTATTGGTTGGTTTTCCTTGTGGACAATGCTCACATAGAGTATTCGTTGGATTTAAGATCTCAAGCATTTTTTTATTGCTTCCTTTCTGTTTATTTTTACAAGGTTATCAAAGTTCATGTGACTCATTCTTCGGTTCCATAGACAACTTTAATTTTCCTTTACTAAGAAACATATTCCCTTTCCAATTTAATTTCAGACATATATGCTGTTTCGAGTTCTTCTAGTTGTAGCCACCAACTTTTCTGATCCTTATTTCCTTATCTCACATTTTTCTGAGTCAAATAAAATTTTGTGTCCTTGATCACACATTTGACTTACACTTAGAATATTGTGCTTCATACCTTCAACCAGTAGAACATTTTCTTCCTTAGCATCTTTGTTTCTGAGCTTGACTGTACCTCTTCCTATAATTTTGGTTGAGTTATCATTTCCAAACAAAACTGATCCATCTCGTTCCTTTTTTAGTGTCAGAAACATGTTCTTGTCACATGTCATATGCTTCGAACAACTGTTGTCAACATACCACCCACTTTTCTTATGTTGAGCTTGTAAAGAAAGTGAGAATTCTTTAGTGTTGAATTGATCTTGCTTCCTTCTCCGTATCCTTTGTGGTTCTTGTTTGTGATTGTTGATGTTATTCTTTGGTTCTCTTGGAGAAATAATCAATCTATAATCTTTGGCCATGTGTCCAAAATTGTTGCACTTGTAGCACTCTATTTCATTACTTTGTGAACCAAAATTTTTGTGATTTATGTTTTGTGCTTCATGTGTATTTTTGGGATAACCATTGTTTGAGTAGCCTTCAAAGTTTCTTCTATTCTTGTCATAGGCTCTTCATTTTGCATCTTTGTGACCAAATTTGTGACAAGAATAGCATAAACCAAGAAAAATAGTTTGATACCCAGATGTAGGGGATATTTTGAATGGTTTTTCTCTTCTAAAGCCTTCTTATTCTTGAGATGTTGCTAATTGTTGGTTATGTGGTTTGTATCTTCTAGGTGGTCCAATTCCTCTGTGATTTTCTTCTTGAGTGCCTCTAACTATTTCTACATAGGTGATTTTTTTTGCTTCATGTTATTTCGCCTTGGAGCTTGAACCTTTCTCAGTATGCATTTGGTTGTATCCTAGCCTGGACCTGCCATAGTAGGGCCTTTTATTGTTGATGATCTCATCCAATATTTTGGTGCTATTCTGTTGTTGGAGATCTTTTCTCATAGTGACTATTTCTTCTTCCAATCTTTCAATCATCTTCTCATTTTCTTCTAACTAACTTCTGAGTGTTTCTTCAATCCATATGTCTTCTTCTAATTGGATAATTAACTTCATGATTATCTTCTTGAATTCTTCTGAGTTGGAATTTTGAGATCCTTCTTTCTTCTTTAACTCTTCCTTGACTAACTTGATTTTATTTCTTTCTTTCCCTAGTTCTTCTAAGGAACTAATTAATTCTGCTCTGAGATCAACTTTTCCTTCTTCTTTGGAATATTCTAAATCTTCTTCATCATCTTCTACTGCCATGAAGAGAACTCTTTATAAATCATTGTCACTATCACCATCCCCTTATAATGAAGAGTTGTCTTCCTTTGAGTAGAATCTTTTCTTGAAGATTCTCTTTTTGTTCCTTCTCTTGTCTCCCTTTTGTTTTTTCTTGTTCCTCTTAGGATATTTTTCTTCATAACTACCTTTATTCTTAGCATAAGGAAATTTAGAAGAAAAATGACCAATATCATCACAATTAAAACATTTCAACGGAAGTGTACCTTTGTACTTGTCGGTTCCTCTTTTCAACTTCCTTACTATTTTTTCCACTTCTTCATCTTCCTCCGATTCATCGTTGCAGCTGCAATCTAGTTTTGACTTTTGACTGTTTTGCTTCTTCATCTTCTTGGATTATTTGAAGGTTGTTTCCTTTGTTACTGAGTTCTCTTGTTTTATTCTCATTTCATAAGCTATGAATATTCCATGTAGCTTGTCCATACTCAAATTGTCAAGATATGTTCTTTCTTCCAGGGTTGATATATTAGGATCAAATCTTATAGGTAGATATATTAGAAACTTTTGAATGACCAATAACTCATCAAATTCTTCTCCCAGTCCTCTAATAGTGTTCACTATTTCATCAACTCCTAGAAATTAGGATGCAATGTATTCATCTTCCTTCATCTTCAACTGCTCAAACTTAGCTCTAATAATTTGAAGCTTAGCTCCCTTGACTTTGGTATATCCTTCATAAATATTTTGAAGTTTATCCCAAATATCCTTTGCGGTCTTGCAATGCATAACTTTGAAAAATATTAAATCATCTAGACTACTCAGAATGGTTTGTTTATCCTTTGAGTTATTTTCGTTGAGTTTATTTCCATATTTGTTAGTTGGGGGAGTGGTTGGTGTTGCATATGTGCCTATAAAAAGGTTTTCATCCTTTTATTCCAAAAGGAATAGTTTTTTCCATCAAACCTTGGTGCACCAATCTTAGTGTATTCCATGATGTCCTTCTAGTGGTTAAACTGTTTCTTCAATATGTGATCAGTAATTTCATCATCAGTATACCATAAATATATCATGAGAAATATAAATTAACATATCATAACAAACATCCACAGAGACACAATACACCAAGATTTACGTCGAAACCCAAATGGGATAAAAACACAGAATTCTTTCTTATATATCAAAGATTACATTCATTGGAAGCACCAACTTCCCAATTCTCTAGCTTCAACTTGAAGGAGGCTACAACCCCCTATTTACAGGATCCAACTTGAAGGAAGCTACAGTTCCCTGAATACTCTGGCTCCAACCAGAAGGAGCATACAACCCCCTAATTCTCAGGCTTCAACCTGAAGGAATCTCCAACTCCCTAATTCTATGGAACCAACCAGAAGGAGACTACAACCCCCTTTCCTTTCCCCATCCTTCCACCCTGAAATATAAGTGTATACCAATTGTCACTACCACAATCAGTGCCACTATCATTGTCACTGCCACTGTCTTATTAACCTATAACATGTCACTGTATCCAACATGTCATTGTCACTGTACCATTAACCTGCACTATACCTAAACCTATACCATATCATACATCAAATGTGTACCAACATATGCATGAATGTATAAACCATACCATAATCAAATCATGTACCATGTATCATCAATGATATACCAAGAAAGTATCTCAAGCCAATATCACCAAGATGTGCCTCTAGTAATGAACCATACCATCCATAAACCAAATACCAAGAATATGTCTCAAGCATATATCACCTCAACCATAATATCCCTATGCTGAAAAGGCCTCCAACATATGATTTAAGCATATCCATACCATACATGAATCAAGCCTCAAACAAATACATAGACTTCACCATTCAACATTTCTAACTACACAACACCTTCTTTTGAAACATACTTAATCACATATGGGCCCAACCAATGCATCCTAAACTTCCCTGGGTGCTACATGAACTTGTTGTCATATAGCAACACTAAGTCTCCCACTTGAAACTTTTTATGTTTGATATGCCTATCATACCATTATTTTTCTCTTTCCTTCTAAACTTGTTGATGGAATCTTGTGATAAATTGGTATTCCTCAAGTTGTAACAATTGTGACAATATTTCTTCTATTGTTCTAGATTCTGAAAGATCAACAATCATCACAACATGCAAGCTTGACACAATAAATTTCATTCGCATTACTGCTTCTTTCCCATTTACCAACCTAAAAGGTATATGGCCTGTCAATTTTTTTCTTGTAGTCCTATATGCCCATATTATTGCAGGGATTCTCAAGTATGAATCATCCCTTTCTATGTTGCAGATCTTTGTCAAAGCATTCTCTAAAATTTTATTCAAGGCTTATATTGTCCCATTTTCCTGAGGCTGATACAACGTGCTCCTTTGATGGTGAATTTGAAACTCCCTAGTCAATTATACAATCGTCTTATTTAGGAAGTGTGTCCCTTGATCACTCAGTAAAATGTGGGGGAATCCAAATCTTGTAATGACATTCTCAAACAAAAATCACACAACAATATTTTCATTGCAGTCTATGATCAGTGCTACTTTTTCCCATCTTCTCAAATACTCTGTCACAGTGATTATATACCTAGATCCTGACCTCCTGGCTGGTGGATTGATTGGTCTAACAAATTCTATTTCCCATTTATCAAAATCCTGTAGTGTAACCTATGGATGCAAAGGAATCTCATCCCTTTGGGATGGATTTCCAACCCTTTAAAAAAATCACATGTTTAGCAATATTCTTTAGCATCCTTGTGAAGTGTGGGCCACCATAGCCCTGCACACAAAATATTATATGTTGTTTCTTTACTCGCGTAGTGTCCTCTTGTAATACCTTCCTGTGCTTATGTTATTATCATTGGCCTTTCATGCTCTAACATCCATTGTATTAATATCCCATCTGCACCTAACGTATATGAGTTTCTTGCAGCTAGATGATAGGTTGTTGCCTTAACCACTAAATGTTTATTTTGTGCAATTTTCATGTCCGATGGAGCCATTCATGTACTAAATAATTGCACGATGTCTGTGAAGTAGTTTCCCACCATTTGAACTGCAAATAAATGTGCATCTGACAAAATATCATCTATATTCCCTACATCTTCTCCTGATATAATGCACGATAAGTGATATGGTCCTGCATTCAATTTTCCTAGATTAACGATGACTTCAAATTCATATTCTTGGAAAAAAAGTAAACGTCTGCAAATTCTCCCCCCAACATTGGCTTGTTCAATAAGTATCTTAGTGCATAGTGGTTTGTATAAATATTTAAATGAGAACCCAACAAATAGTGTCTAAACTTATGCAGCGCATACACCATTTCCAACCCGTCTCATTCTATTGTAGTGTAGTTATTTTCTGTTGTTTATAGCTTCCTACTTGAAAATGCAATTGGGTGGTCTAATTCTCCTTCTCCTGGATGAGATAATACTACGCCCAAATATATGGATGACACATCCACATGAACATGAAATTCCTTCTTCCAATGTGGGAATATCAAAATTGGTGCAGTCACTAGTTTTTTTTTCAATGTGTCCAAACCTTTTTGGTAGTCCTCATTCCACTGGAATTTAGCTTTTTTTTTTAATAGCTTCTCCATGGGTGTTGTAATATGCACATATCCTTTAATGAAATTCCTATAGTATCATGTATGGCCCAATGTTTCTCTTAAATTTCGTACTGATGTAGGTGGTGGTAAGTTCAAAATCACTACACTCTTAGAAAAATCCACTAGTAAGCCTTGCTTACATACTACATGCCCCCAAAAAATTCCAAAAGGTGCACAAAAAATACAGTTTTTCAAATTCAATGAAATCTGACACTGTCTACACCTATCCATTATTAATCTCAAAACTTCTATATGATATTTTAATAGACTAAACATCGTCCAATCATATAAATAAAATTCAAGTAGCTTATGAATAAATTCCTTAAATGTTGTTAAAACTACTCTTGATAAAATTATAGGTGTATTTTTCAACACAAAAGGCATCACCGTGTACTAGTAGCTTCCCTAGTCTATCGCAAAGGCAGTCTTATTTCTGTCTTCCTATGAAATATTTATCTAGTGATATCCTGCGAATCCATCCATGAAAGAGTATGCCTCCTTCCCCCCTACATTCTCTATCAATTCATTTGTAAAAGGTGTCGGAAATGGATCACGCAGACATGCATCATTTAGCTTCCTTAGGTCTACACAAATTTTGATTCCCCATGTTTTCTTATCTTGTACTACCATTGGACTTATCCATTCTAATTCTACTAATGGTTCAATGATTACTGCTTCTAACATTCAGTTTATCTTTTCCTTTACCTTCACTTTATACTTCGGGTCTAATTTGTAAGGTCTCTATCTTACTGGATTTGCATTTGGTTTCAAAGGGATCTTCATTTCTCCTAACTCGCTAGCTATCCCTTTCATTTCTGAAACATATTTGGGAATAGATCCTGACACTCACACAATAAGTCCGCAATCTTTTCCACAGTTTCATCATTCCAGTAGTCACCTATATGCGCAAAATTTGGGTTCTCGTTTTTCCCAATATTCACCTTACACATCCTTAATGGTTGTGCATATGTAGCAGATCCAAGATATAAACCTTCTACATCACGTTCCCCTCAATATCAGGTATTTGTATATTTATGGGATCTTCCTTGTTATGACATTATTTACCAACATTATAAAATTCCAATATTTCATGAATCATCATAGAATCTCTATGCACACTACACATAGGTACTACATCCACCGACTTTTCTACTAAACAAATCTTGTTCCTAATGGCCTGCAAAGTTGCATCTACTAATGAAGATTCATTTTCAAAAGTAAATGTTATCTTAAACCTTTGAGTTAGCTCTTCCTAGTTCATTGTTTCTCTATGCATTTATAGTTCTAGGTACGAGTTCTTGGGGATCGTATCCAATGTATGTATGATCCTATGCATCCATTCGTCCTTCAGTATCGAACTCCATATATTTCTGCATTGCGTAATATGATTTGTCGGGTCACTTACTCCTACATATTTCTGCGTAATATACTCATCCTCGGTACCAAATCTAATTTACATGAATCTTTTACACTGCTTCCATTTTTGTATTCCTTCTTTATGTGAAGCCCACCATCTGGCTAGAGTGGCTTTCAAGACAACATCTAATGCCAAAACTATTTTTTGTTCGGGTATCTACATATCAAATGCATTTACAAAAGAGATTATATCATTCAAACCTTCATACTCGGGTGGGTCACATAACTTCATTCCAATCCAATGCAATGATTGAGTAATGCGGGCACACCATTTTGCTGATACTTCATGCATCTTTTTCCACTAGTGTTTAAAACCTTCCACTAAATCTGACGCACATGCGCTAATTCTTCTCAAACTTAGTGCACCATCTATAGTCGGATTAAAGTAGTCATCCATTCATGTAGTCATGTTATGTAGTTTATCAATTTCATTCCCTTTGGCTGGTTCTATGTATCTCTTTCCTTCTATGTATCAAAATCTTATATATTGCGCACCCCATCTATACTCATAGGTACCCCTAACAATCGGCCAATTGGTATTATATTGTGTTGGTTCGCCAATCGTAATTGGATGGGAGACCAAATTAACTTAGGCTTCCCCATCACTTCACATGTTTTATTCAGTAAAACATTTACATCAGAACCCAAGTCTAAAATGACATTTTCCATGTCATATTCCCCAATCTCCACATTTAGTATGAACTCTCCACTTGTTATATTTTTACATAGTACTTGATTCACTACCCTATGAGTTCTAGGAACTTCCCTTTCTTCTGCACAATGATCGATCATTCCACGCAATTCCTTCAATGTGGTTTCATCTTTCATCAATTCTAATAAAATAATATTCATAAATTTTTTCAAAGTACTTACCTATTGAAGAGACCTTTCTAGGATAGTACAATCATAGACCGAAGGCATGTCAACCACATAAGGTGCATATAATGCCAATGATATCCAATCTAGTCTAAGTATTTCCTTCCTTGTTTGTTGATATGTCTCTTTTTCTTGTTGTGGGTCAAATTTCGGCATGGTCCTGCTGATTTCCTTACCCATCGCTCCATCTACGTTCCTTTGTCATCCCCTTTCCTAACTCCTCCATGCATGACAACTACTATTTTGGGTCCCTTTCCATGCTTTTCTGTTGATGTCTTTAGTACATTCTGACTCAGGTTCTAGTTTTGATTCCCTCTTGCCTGTTAATTTGCAAATAGTTGCAGACAGTCTTATGTCGCATGATCCAATTCTCTACAATACGTCCAGGTTGTACAAGGAATCAAGTAGTCACGAGATAAGTTTCCCGGTTGATTACAATTGAAGAAAATTATTGGTCCTCTTCCTCCTCTACAAAAACTCCCTCTGTTGTGACCTCTTCCAAATCCTCCTCATCCTTCTGGAACAAATCCTCTCTGGTTATTATACTATGCAATGCCTCATGTCATAACATTTTCCTCCTAAATTATATACATATATGAAATGCGCTCTCTCATCAGGTCAAGTGTGTGACAATCCTTCTCCTCATACTTGATTGACTTGAAAAAGTTACAAAATAAATTCTGGGGTGTACTCTATTATTTCTGGTAGTAGAAAATCATGCAGATGATATCCCCATTTCTTGCATATTTCACAGTACCCTCCTCCTGGTAATGGGTTTGGTGCTCCAATTGCCAAATATTGTGCAAACTTTGGGCATTCTTCCTTATGGTGGAATTCATTCCTACATGTTATGCACCAGACGTGTTCCCTCTTCTCCTTTCCTTTTGTAATCTCTGCTAATTATATTGTCGACGTAGCTAGTTTAGTCTCGACTTGGGCCATCCCCTATGGGAGATGCTTCCAACTTTATTGCAATCTAAAAATATTCAGGATGAGATGCAACCTTATATTGTATCAACGGGAAGATAATGTGTGGTAATAGCCCTGTAATAAACCATTCTTTGTGATGTTGATCCTGAATTTGGAATGTCAATCTACCCATCAAATTCTTAAATCTTTGATCATAGTCCCAAATTGAATCATTTTTCACTTGTTTGATTTCCTTCAATTCTGTAATGTATTTTGAATCATATTTCAACTTCTTGAATTCTTTCAATAACGCTTGGCAAATGTCTTCCAATATTCTCGCTTAACATGCTAGTGTAGTACTCTGCAGTTTCATGTACCAGACTAATGTGCAACCTCTAAACATTGATTCCAACTTTGCAATATTTGTGGCCTCATCCTAAACATTCTTTGCAGACTGAATTGTATCACATACAAATAGATGTTGTTCTGAGTCCTCTGACCCAACTCCCTGAAACTCAAGCACTCTCAATGTATTGTCTACCCATTCCATGGTGTTTTGCGTAGTACCTCCCCCTAGTGTTGCTGGTTGATTTTGATTAGACACAATACTTCCACTACTTTGGATACCACTATTATGACTTCCTCCACTAACTATAAGTTCTTTTTACAAATCTTCAAATGTTATCTCAAATCCAGGTGACGCACAAGGGGTCGTGGGTTCGACGCAGGATCCATTCTTAGTAGGACTTAACAACTCTTCTATTATAGGAATGAACTAAGGATCCTCTCCCTCTCCTTATATGCCCGATATTTCTATGATCTATACTATTGTTCATGGTTCTCTCTTATCATACTCACTGCATGAATCTCCTTTCTCAGCTCCAATTTTCAACCTCTTGTATCTTTTTCCACTGCGTAGTACTCCAAATTCGTCTTCTTATTCTGATACACTTTCTTCAGTTCTCTTCATCCTCCTTCCCTCCCTTCATTATTTAGTTCTTTATTCATTCCTTACTACCTTCATACCATCCCCTAGTCAGCCCTCAATTCCTCTATGTGTGTGAACTTATTCCCCTCGCAATAAGATTCCATCATCATCACACATTTTTCGCATAGTAACATATTTATCCATGTACCCAATGCTTTCATAAACCTTCTGCGTTGACCCTTGAAGACATCCCTTTCCGCAACACTATATGATTGGGTACAATCTACAAAAAAATTTGTAATATAAACCCCCAGTATGTTATTCAACCAAAAATCAACTACACAAGAGGGAGTATTGCTTACAAAATTCAATTGTCTTACCAACTCAAGGGTCTAGTTCCTTAGAGTTGTAGTTCAGTATCTTATAATATTCTCCACTAACCTTTCCAACCATTCATCTAAAATATTCACAAATTCACCTAATAAAATATCATGTAGACCTGTCTACATGTACCTTTGCAACCATTTTTCATCGTTGATCTCAGGGCTTGTATTCTCTCCTTAGGAAAATTCTCGCTCCTTCCTTTCCATCAATTTGGGGATATCTTTCTTAGTCAGTCTCCAAAATATTCCCTCAATTACAGATTTCTGGTCTCGACAACAAAACCATTTGTTGGAGTGTGGTCATAAGACCCTAGGTTCAAGTCATTCAACCAACAAAACCATTATACACTGACCCTTTTGACATCACCTGCATGCAAGTGAAGTCTCACTCGGGGTATCTATTCGGCCTGCGGGAACCAAGTTTTTTCAGAGATGAGGGGATGAGAGGCCATCAACATAACCATTAATGCTTATTCACCCTGTGCACAATATCCTTACTTAACTTCTTTTCTATCAGTTAAAAAACCCTTTGCACATCTTTCATTATCTAACAATCACTATTTTTACCAAAACAATTGTGCAAGATTAACCCATCCAAGATTCATTTGAATGTCTTAAGCCCTAGTGTGCATAAACAATATAATATAGATCATGACATGACCAAGATACCGAATCCTTCATTATTATTGCACATCAATCATATGTTAAATAGATCTATATTAATCATGCATAAACATAACATCCACAACTAATCACATCAACAAACACATGAAACACACGATTTTAATGTGGTTCACCCAATCCTTGGGCTACATCAACAACGGTTGGATTCTATTTTAATATTGATGCATAAATCACCTCAGGCCTAGGCACTTCTCTTAAAATAGATACAACATATTATAATCCTCATTCTATCTTAGCCACTCTGCAATGCAATCCTATATCTGCAAACTCTCTCCACATCCATAAGCTTAGATTCTCAATCATAAGCAAGCTAACCTCTCAACCTGAACTCTTACTTTTAACAACCTATTCATCCTTGAACCATGAAATATTTAAACATATAATTAGTTATCAAAACCCTAATTTCTTACTCTAAAACCCTAATAGGTCCTAGTTGTTTTCCTACTTTTTTGCCAACATGTTTCTTTTCCTACTTTTGTGCCTTCACATTGCTTTTATTGTTTTTGCGCCAGCATGCTACTTTTATCCTATTAAATGAATCCTTCATCCTACTCCCTTAACATCGTTCCCTTCATGTGCATGTTGATCATGACTCTATGGTGCAGTTCCAAAACTTGGTTATGTTGGGTATGTGTTATATTCTTTTCATGTGTGTGTGTGGGCACGTTAGATTCGACAATTGTGTCTGGTGATCTCAACTTCCTTCCCCCTTTGTGTCGTGTGTGTCGGGCGCTTTCTAGGGGTCTCCCAGGGGGGGGAAGGTATGGACCCCCTTGTTTACGCATATCATTTATCTCTAGGCAGTAGACCAAAGCTGACAGGGTTCAAGTAAATTCCCCAAAATTTGTTTTTGGTAGTTTTTTTCTATTTTACCGGATTTTGCTATTTTTAGAGGTTTTCTAAATAATCTCGGATTAAGGGATTAGGGTTTTGGTAGATATGGAATACCTAAAACATTGTATATATTGGATGGTGAATTGTGAAATTAATACAATGAAGAGTTGAAAGGTGCGACACCAAGAAAGACTGGTTTTCTCCTGGTTAAGGGTTTCTAGTGTAAATCTTTGTGTAATATATGTATGAGCCATTGATTAATTTATGTTTTTCTTAAGAATCTATATGCATTGCTTTATTTCACAGGTTTAAAACTTGCAGTTTCTTCTCCTCCAAAATTCATGTCCAACAACAATCCCAACTTGCAAATCTGACAATGCAATTGCAAGATATGGAAAAGACAAAAGTGGTGTTTGAGCACGTATGGTGTACTACATGTCAACCTAAAGGTCACAATAGGGACGAATGTACTACACTGGGAAAATAATTGTTGACAAGGACACTAAATCCTTTTTTTATTGGGCCTTAGATTGAATGGTGCGCATTTTTCAAATAGTGAGGACACATCCCACCCCACCCCCCTGCCCCAAACTAGAGAAATACCCGAAAACTCACCATACTCCATTTTGTGAGTTATGCAAATCCATGGGGCATGATTTGAACAACTATTGGTCACTTAAATTGATATGGGAGCACACTCATGATGCCTTTAGAGTCCAGGAAGAGTAGAAATGTGGTGATCGTGGAAGCATGGAAAGAGGAGGATACCAAGGAGGTCCTAGAGGTGGATATGGATGCATCTGAGGATGTGGATATGGAGGAGGTGTAGGAATACCACCCACTTGTTTCAATTGTGGTGACATAGGCCATATGTCAAGGTTTTGTAATAAACTGTGTGCTCTTTTTGGGTATATCTATAGTATCGAGCATGCCACAAAGGATTGTCTGAACTTGCTAAAGAAATGGGAAGAGAAGAAGGCATGCTGCAATATGGTAACAATGGATCCGCATGGAAATCAAAAAAAGGACCAGGAGGCTAATGTGTGGGTGATAACCTGAAGTGGAGCCAAAACAAGAATTGAATTAGAGCATGGAGAAATATTAGGACAGAGATTAGAATAAATATCAGAGAAGTGGCACTGACCCCTCTAAAGTTCGATGTTTCACAACATAAGCAATTTACACGCAATGCACAAAAGGAAATAGAGGATGAGAAGGAAAGTGAAAAGATACAACACATGACAAAAATTTCACTAGAATAATCTCAGGTACATGAGGAAGTGAAGCACACGACGCAAATTTTGCTGGAATAAGATCGATCCTATGAAGAATTACAATGCACCACACAAAAATCATTGGAAGAAGCTCATATGCACGAGGAGATACAATGCACAAATCAAAGTTCATTGGATGAAACCCGTAAACAAGAAGAGGTGTGAAGGGATGAGAAAATGGAAATAGAGGAACATGTGCATGAATATTTGAAGCACATGGTTCCGAAAGAAGAACAAGATGACATTTAATGCAAAGAGCAAGTCGAAGATCAAGTGAGTAACTTCTTTTTCTATTGTTTGAATTTGTTAAGTGATCTTGATTCTGTGAGAAAGATGAAGCACATGTTAACAAAATGTATGGGGGAATAAGGAAAAACTGTAGCTTTATATTCCCCTCTACCAAAAAGGGATGTATGCCACGTCATGAAGCATAAGCACACAGGAAGAGAGTTCAAGATGAAAATTGAACTTGGAAGCTATGAGATGGATGGAATCATGTTTGAAATGGAATCCAATGTGAACATCCTACCAAATAAGTCATGGTATTTTATGGGAAGAACAAACTTGGTATGGTCCCCCATTCAACTCAGGCTAGTGAATCAGTACATGATTTATCCCATAGGCCGTCTAGAACAGGTTGAAGTGAACATCCAAGTGGTGAAAACCAAGGAATATTTTGAGGTGATCGAGATAATGGATGAATCAAATCCCTACCCTCCACTTATTGGTATTGATTGGGCCTTCAATAAAAATATTGTGTTGAATTTGAAGAAAAGACAGATGTATTTTGAGATAGACACTTTGCGTGTGATCTTGCCATTAGATATGAATGAAGGAAATAGACACAGTGAGCCTGTGAATGAGGATGTGCAGTGTTCCATTATTGAAAACATATATCAAATCACAGGGTTTAGAGAATATTACATCAATCCTAGATCATATGGGGATCTAAGTTGGAGAAGTGTGAAGTCATATGACATTGATCCAGAAGATGCCACAGAGAGGTGGTAGAATAAGATATGTAAAGTCTCCACTAGAAGATGTGCATGAATTACCATCATGGTGTGCGGGTTTGAATTAATACCTTATTGATTCGATGGGATGGATCTGGTGGACACATTAATCACCCAAATGTAGTGCATCCCCATACTCCACTAGGTGCTCACCCTTGACACAGTATTAGTGGGTATCCTCATGTAATGTTGGGTGGTGCATCAGGAACATCTCTACGAATGGGAAAACATTGTATAATAAAAACAGGAAGGGTTCATGTCAATGGGTTGATATCCAAGCATACATGTGTTCATGTGAAACGAATTTGTTGGACAAGTAGCGTTCGATCATGTGGAGGATTTAATCAAAAACCATGTGCACTATGATGGTAGGAAGCTTTATCCATCCGATTCCTTCACCTGCCATCACACCAATGGGAGGACAGTGCAGGCATGAGGATGCTTCTAGTACAAACAAAGGAGTTCAGTAGAGTCTCCTAGGGCCAGCCATGAACACTAAAGATCCTCTATGATGAAGACCCAGACATTGAATCTGGGTGAAGAAACATGGTGAATTGCTAGGGATCGATGTGATGGGTTAAGAAATCTAATATGTTGATGCAGGGGTGCATGGGATTCATGCGTAGTGCCCCCAAAGAATAAGATTTCATTCATGTGTAGAGAATTAAATATCACAATAAATATTAGGAGACACAAACAAATTGATGTAATAAAGGTGGATACAGCAAGAAGTTCTATCAAAAATATTTAGTTCATTTTAGGAAAGAGAAAGGCATAAATATAACTATCAACAAAGGGATTGGTTTGATTTCAAAAGCGTGGAAACGTAATTACTCGTCTAGATGAAAGGATTGAATAAGGGGTACAGATAGATAACCTATCACGTGGAGGTGACCTTGACAAAAGTAATATAACACCTATTGATCTAAAAAAATGGATCTGGCTTGATGGAGGGTCACCGACAAGGTTTCATCAGAGGTGGTAGCAAGGACAACTAGTCATCCACAGTAGCTGATGGAAAAAGCATGACAAAATGTTGAGATAATTTATGTTCCGATGGATTCCAAGGCACATGCTGCAAGTATTAGGACTCATCACCAATAAATGGATTTTATAACAATGAGTTAGATGGTACTATTGCGAAAATTTTCCTTTACATCCATTAATACAATCCTAACCGGATTTTCTCACCTACTAATTCAAAGATGATTATCAGGGAAATTCCATATGGAAACATACCAGGTGATATTCTAGTGCAAATCAAAAGAGTATGGCCATGCATATTCATTCCTATGTATCAAAGATCAATGAGACCCATGAAACTAGTACTTACAACCACCAATGGCCTCTTCCATCAAGTCGCAAGCCCATAAAAAATATAAGATGTTAGGGAAAGATACATACCAGGGATACCATTACTGACTAACATTAGTTTCATGGGCTCCCAAATTGGAAAAGCATAGGAAATTGGCTTCGTCGACTACGATGTTAATGACCCAATCCAGTTCCACGAGCTATTCTTCCCTAACTATCCCTAAGTGATCACGAGTGTGGATGGGAAGCCATTGGTACTCACTAAAGAATGGGGAAAACCTCTCTAACAGGAATTTTGACTCTGGTAAACTTCCCTTACTTTGGTCACGGTGTTATAGAATATTTTTCCACACTCCATGCATCTTGCTTTGATGGCCTTCCATTCACTCTACAGACTTCATTTCTCCTTTTTTTTCACTCCATAGCTAAAAGTACACATTTTGGTACATGTACGTGACCTAGAAGTTATACATCTCATGTATGCATCGGTTGCTCCATTACATTACGCGTACATTGGGTTTGCTTCTCAAAAATTTAAAATGAGTTGGGTTTCCATGCCATGTTGTTGGAACTGTTTTTTTACAGACAGCGTAGACTTTTCATTGATGGCAAGTACAATAGTGATGCTGGTTTAAGTACAACAGTGAATAAGACATCGGAATCCTTTAAGGATTCGAGGAGAATAAGCTCAGGAGGAATAGCGTTCTTATATGTGCAAGAAGCACAGGAAAGAGACTGATCTCACTCGGAAATCCCGACAGCTGTTGGATCGGGAGAAGCTGCGCATATGTTAAGCGCAGGAGTTGGCATGCAGAAGAAGTGATATGAGCCATCAGATTGGAAGCAGACACCCGACAGCCATCATATCTGCAGAAGCTGCGAGGGGGATAAGACATAGGAGAATCGGGGATCGGGACTTTGAAATGTCCAGTTCAATTGACATCGAAAACCCCAAAATCGCGATATGCAATTTCACGATTTGATCACAGCCGTTAAATCAAGCAACAATCAGGACCATCCACGTGTAGACAGGAGGCTTCATCAGAGAATCGAGAATCGGAGTTTCACGAGTCTCGTGAACAATGACAACGAAAACCCCGAAATCGCGATATGCGATTTCGCGATGTAATCACAACCGTTGAGCCAAGATTGCATCTGAACTATTGATCCAACTCACGAAAATAGACCACATCAGCAAGGGACACGTGGCACAACTAGGGAATGACAGGTGTCAGGCAGATTCAACACTTCAGGCACATGTAAGTCACGAATCAGAGTGACACGTGGCAGGATCTAACACGTTTCAAACCACATGTGACATCAGCAGAGGCATAAAAAATCGGGACCATCCATCTAAGGGACAGGTGTCGAAGATCAAGGCACTGTCGGCATATTGGCCATCGGGAAATCAGATTTCCTGAGGTCGAAGGAAATGAGACATCGAAAGTCTCGAAATCTCGAAGGGATCGGGACCGTCCATCTGAGGGACAGGTGTCAAAGATCAAGGCACCGTCGGCATTTTGTTCGTTGGGAAATCGGGGATCCCGCTGAAAAGAGTTTTGTGTAGTTCAGAATCGTGATCCGTGAAACCTCAATGAGTGGGGGCTAGCTGTTAGTGTGTGTAGGGACACATCGGGAAATCAGGAATAGGGAATCTCGGAGGCATGTGCATGGTGACATCGAAAACGCCGAAACCCCGATGAGAGGTTTGACTAAGGTCATGTGTAGATGGTCATGTAGGCCAAGGCCTATAGCCAGCAGGGCTAGCGCATGGAAAGGGGTGCATCAACATCAGGGATCGGGACTTTGTAATGACAAAGTCACTTGACATCAAAAACCCCGATTTCGTGAAATGCGAAATTGCGAGTGAATCAAGACCGTCAGATCTAGAAATGATCAGGACCATTGATTTAAAAGGGCGCGTGTAGGTTTAATTCAAATTTTAAAACAGGAGCCTGATTTCCTCCAAGCAATAAATATGGGACCCGATGAGCATTGAACGTGTTCTGGACCAATGGGCTTAAGAAGGGGTTGATGCTCTTCCTACAACGATTGTCGGTAGAGGCAAAGGAGGATGGTGATAGGTTACAGAGGTCCCTCTTGGAGGACGCAGAGGCCATTTTCTGACAGTAGGGATATCTACTCGTGGGTGAGGTCATTTGTGCAGGCAGCATGGAAGGTTTGAGGAAGGAGGAACCTCCTTGTGACAGTCGGGCGACAGATCTACATTGACAGAGAGATCTCGACTGTGGGTTCAACAACCACGAGATCAGAGGCATCATCTCCAGGTTTATTGACTTGTTTAATGTGTGTCCTTTGGTGAAAATTAATGAAAAATCTTAGTCTCTATAAAAATTAATGAAAAATCTTAGTCTCTATAAAAATCTTAGTCTCTATAAAGTAGACTAAGATTTTTCAGTGAAAGAAAATTGAACAATCGATTGATAGCTCAAAATACTGATTCACCCCCCCCTCTTAGTATTTTTCAACAATTGGTATCAGAGCCTCGTCCTTCTGAAAAGGCTTAGTCTCTAGAAGGAAGATCAATCAAAATGAGCAATCAAGACAGAATGGCATCTATTAGGCCTCCACTCTTCAATGGAAACAATTTAATCTTCTGGAAAACAAGGATGAGATCTTATCTTC
>JZKD02S0600392.1:91102-127203 GCA_000966675.3 Picea glauca | reverse complement strand
TAAAATAAAACAAATGCGGAAACAAAACATAGAAGATACACAATACAAGAGAGACACAGATTTACGTGGTTCACCCAGTGTGGGCTACATCCACCAGAGAAATTGCCAAGTCCTTCCTTTATTATTATCCAACAAATGAAAGGATACAACCTACAGCAAAACCCATTGTAACTTCCTCTTCTTTCTCTCACAGTCTCCTCTCTCAGAATACAATATTCGCCATTAACCATAGCCGCAATACATTTCGCTCATAAAATAGGGTTTCCTTCTAGGGCAAAAACCCTAACATAATTTCTACTGTTAGATCTGCGGCCTTATAATGAACGGTCTAGATTTACAATGAAATTACAATATACTTTTACAAGGCAATTTTTCCTTCAGGAGATTTGCCCCCAAACCCCCGTTGGGGGTCCACTTGCCCCCAGACCCCCTAGCCAGCGGGATAGCCCCCCCAGACCCCACAGAGGGAGTACACCCCCTCTGCACTCCCCGCATGGAAGAGTGTACATAATTCTGGGGTGTAAATACTTCATGGGGTATAAACACGGCTGAAAGTAAAATACCTCTGAATCAGGAAGATAATCAGGCTCCACAAACAACATGAGGGGCTGCGTGGAAGAGAAGGGTGGAGGTCCATTCTCTTGGGTGGTGAAAGCTGGGTAGAAGAGAGTTGGGTACTTGGATTGTTGTGAGTGATGGGAAAGCCTGTGAGAGCTTGAATACTGACTATTTTGGGAAGCCAAGTAACACTCTGGAATTGTCCTTGTGGATTCATAGCCCTGGCTCGAGGGTGAGACTGTTGTTGAGTTTTGGGAATAGTAGCGTATACAGTTGAGTGGAACATCCTTGGTCTGCATCCAATTGGTGTCTTCTTTTATAAATATAAGTGCTCTCTGTTATGGTTGAATCTACCTGTATATGAATGTATTTCGTTGTGTATTTATTTATTGTTTGATTACATCTTTATAATATGCATGCTTGCTAGTTATTGTTGTGCATGTGGTTAAATCCTTTTCTTTTATGCATCCTGATTAATTTAAAAAGGTATTGATAAGATAAAGAAGTCCGAGGGTGGGCTTGAAGGTGGTGTACCCCGACCTGTGGGTGGTTGGGTATGATACAAGTTGGTATTAGAGCTTCTGTTTGAAACACTAGGTCGATATGGGCCAGGTTTGTTGGTTAGAGTCTCGTGATCGAGATCAAATTTCGACCATGAAATTGAAAATATCAGGAGGAATGGTGTTGCAGATTTTACACAAGAAATAGAACGTCAGAGGTCCTTTGTGAGGGTTTGAACGTTCGTGACCATCCCCTTCAAATTCAGGAGAGATTGCCACTATGGGATTAAGAGAGATCCAGGATCGTTGGATTGGAGAGTAGGTGAACAAGGGTCGTCTGATGAAAGTGAAGCAAAGGTGAAGTCACAACCCTTAGATCCCATTGGAGAGAGAGATTGACATCTAGGAGGCATTGTGGGGGCCCAAGTTGCATGGGAGTTAATTCCCCAAGGCGGTCTCACAATCCAAAGCATGGTTCCACTGAGGGGTTACATGTCAACGTTGGAAGAATTGCGGGGTGAAAGGTGGGTTACTCCAAACTGCTGATACACACTCCCACAAATTGAAAGACATTAAGTGATGTGACATGATATTTCTCGAACCATTGAAACTTCGAAGAGTCGAAGTAGATCCAGAACATTGATCGAGGTGGACATGTGGCAAGGGATCCTGCACTCCAGTGGATAACCACTTTGGAAGAAAGACGGATGCGAAAATCCAGAACTCCTGAAGGCCCGAAGCCTAGAGTTTATCTGGACCATTGATCAACAAGGACAGGCGATGCCAAATCTCTCACTTCAGAGAATTAGTATTCCTGAAGGTTTTGTAGAGAGAAGTACTAGGGAAATAATTACCCGAAGTCCCGAAGTAATTGAAGACCATTGATCTCAAATCAACAAGATTCGTTGATCTATGCAGTCGTATATCTCAAAGACATGAAGTATGGGGTTAATACGGACCATCCGATAAGTGAGACATATGTTGGCAGATTGGACAGTTCGAGAATTCAGAGTTCGAGAGAATTGGAAGTTTGCTAGTGTGGAAACTCCTGAAGCTCGAAGTCCCAAAGCCCGAAGAGTTGAAGTGGTGGGGCACGATGACGTCACCTAAAGGTGATGTAGAACCTATAATTTCGAAGTGACATGACTTGTGGACGTTACCAAGGATGACGTGGAAACATGGGATGTGTGCCACATGTCACCCGTCTAATTGGGCCACGTGTCCGCTTCTAGTATTTCACCACATGGCATCAGATCATGTAGTCCAAAGACTAGGCACTCTAGAGGAAAAATATGTGACAATTTTCATTGGGTCGATAACTCCCAGAGAGTCGAAGTGAATCACAATTGTTGATATTTAAGAGACACGTGTCGATGGATCGTCGAATTTGGGTGAAAGAACTATAGAAAAAAGTGAAGGCAGAGAGTTTGAAACTCCCGAAGCTCGAAGAGCCGAAGTGATTCACAGTCGTTGATATGTGGGAGGACACACATCAACAGATCATTAACTTTGGGTAAAAGCATTCCAAGAAGAAGGAAGCGGGGAAAGTTGAAACTTTTGAAGGCTAGAGTCTCGAAGTGGACTAGAGATGTTGATTTGAAAAGGAAGCGTGGAGCCTGATCCCAAACTTCCGGTACAGATTAATCTAGGGGAAAGCGAAGGTCGAAAGTGACAAACTCCTGAAGCACGAAGTCCTGAAGTGGATCTCGATCATTGATCATGAATGAGGAGGAGGACCGCTGATTGGGTCTTGGTTGAAGGTTCTGAAGTTTCGAAGTCCCAAAGCTCTGGATAAGCGCTTTTTCTTCATCTAAGCACAGGGTCATGACCATGGTCACATGCAGTTGAGAGCTGAGGGAAGAGGGGTTAATGGCTGAATTGGTTGTTTTCGAGATAGAAAAGTGCTAAGGAAGGATTTATCCTGCGATTTCTAGTGGTCACCTGGGAGGGTGGTTTGAAAGAAGCGCATGTGTAGAATTGAATTTTGTATTGGCTGAAGGATAACATGGAAGTGTTATATGGTGTAGATTGATACATCTATGTTCTTCATGAATTGAAAAGAAAAAAGACCTGTAACATGGTTTGACAAATTTGTTTATCATATGCATAATTCTAACAAAATGGTCGCTTGCACATTTTGCAGAATTAAGGGGTTTAAACACGTCTGCTCAGAATTTGAATTGAATAAATGGAAGAAGGCAAGGGAGCCTCCAGCCATGATAAGAAGGCTGAAGGCCAGAATACCAAAATTGGTAATGCAGAGACAGATTCCAATGGACACAAGGGGAAAGGAGAGAAGGAAACATTAATAGAAATTGCAAGAATCCTGAAAATAGAAGTGCAAAGCTACAAAGCAGACAATGAGAGATAGATGAGAGAGAAAAGTCAGATAAATGCTTGAGTGTTGCAGAGATTAAATCAGTTGCAGAGGCAAACAAATAAGGGATCAAACTCGAAACAAGAGGAAGAAGGCAGGTTTCGTGAAATAAGAGAGGATCATGGAAGAGTTGGTTATTTGAGAAGTTCCAGCAGAAATCATAGACACCACTCACCTCCTTACTCAGAAAGAAAGTTTTATGTATCGGAAGATCCCATAAGCAGTCCAGAGGTGTCCCCTGTTAGGCACTAGAGAATGAGACAGGAAGTGTATAGCTTGCAAGGAGAGATGAGGAAGCTTAATCCACCCTCCTTTGATAGTGAAAGAGAAAGGGAAGATGATTTTGAAGCATGGTTACTTGGACTCATGAGTATTTTTAGTTGCATAACTATTCATCAAACTTAGAAGTCAGTATTGCCACCTACCATTTACACGGGAAAGATGCAATGTGGTGGGATCAACTTAAGCAAGTTGAACATATTAATGAGAGTAGAATCACTTGGAAGTAGTTCAATAAGTACTTCCAGAAGGAGTACCTCTCAGAGAATTTCTATGACAAGAAAATGTAGGAGTTCTTTGAACTCAGGGTAGGAAGCATGACCATGGCAGAATATGAGAAGAAATTCTTGGGATTGTTAAAATATGTTGGGTTTATGAATGATGAAAAGGTAAAGATACAAAGGTTTTCGAGTGGGATGCCAGCCTTTTATAAAGAAAATATTAGGTATGATGAGCCCAAGACCTTGACCAAGGCCATTAGGAAGGATAAATACCTGTATGAGAAAGGACAGGGAAGAGAATCCCTGCAGAAATCTTGGAAGGATAAGAATAAGGAGAATCTCGATCAGAGGAGGAAAGGATTCAAACCTCCCTTCAATAATAATGAGCCTAATAGATCAACAAGATCAATATGCTATGGTTGAATCCAAGAAAGAATAATTCTTGGGAAAAAGAGGAAGACCACCCATCCAATGTTGGGGATGCAAAGAATATCACTTGTACAAGGATTTCCCACACAGAAAGGACAGAGTGAAGACTATGCACAACGTCCAAGAGACTACAACAATCAAAGATATGGGAAGAATCTATGCATCTTTAGATGATAGACAAGAAGAATACCAGTCCAATATGATCGAGGTGGAAGGTAAGATCATAAATCAACCTGTTTCTATTTTGATTGATTCAGGAGAAAGTCATTGTTACATTGATCCTAAAATAGTGGATAGATTACATTTGGAGAAAAGTAAACTTGGAAAATCAAGTTTGGTTCAGCTAGCCACTGGAACCAAAAGGAGAATCCATGATATGGTCATAGGATGTTTCATAAGTCTTAATGGTGTGAGTACAAATTTTGATCTAAATATCATACCATTGGGGTCTTATGATATTCTAATTGGAATGGATTGGTTGGACAAGCATCATGTTTTCCTAGACTGTCATAACAAGAAATTTACATGTCTTGATGGAGATGGAAAATAGAGCACTGTGAAAGGAGTTCCAAGACCCATCTCTATAAGGGATATTTCATCCTTACAGCTGAAGATATGTTTTAGAAAAGGATTTCAATTGTATGCAGCTCATGTGGAAGAGCTAGAAAATACAAAGGGGCCAAGCCTTGAAGATTTTGTGGTACTACAGGAATTTGAGGATGTATTCCAAGAAATACCAGGGTTACCACCAAGAAGGGAGATAGATTTCTCAATTGATTTAGTGCTAGGAGCTGCCCCGATATCAAAAACACCTTACAAAATGAGCACACCAGAGTTAAAATAATTACAAATGAAGTTGGAGGAATTGTTGAAGAAAGGGTACATACGTCCAATTGTTTCACCTTGGGGAGAACCAACACTTTTTGTCAAAAAGAAGGATGGAAACTTGAGGCTGTGTATTGACTTTCGAAAAATGAACAAGGATGCCATAAAGAACAAGTATCCTCTACCTAGAATCAATGACCTCTTTGATCAGCTAAGAGGAGAAAAGATATTTTCAAAGATTCACCTGAGGTCAGGATACCATCAAGTAAGAATCAATGAAGAAGACATTCATAAGACAACCTTTAGGACTAGGTATGGGAATTATGAATTTGTAGTGGTGCCATTTGGACTGACCAATTCACCATTTGTCTTTATGTGCTTAATGAATGGCATATTCATAAATTATTTGGATAAGTTTGTCATAGTTTTCTTGGATGACGCACTTATCTATTATAAGTCTGAAGAGGAGCATGAACATCACTTAATACTGGTATTGAAAGTGCTGAGAGAAAATCAGTTGTATTCCAAGTTGAGTAAATCTTCTTTTTACCAAAAGAAAATCCATTACTTGGGACACATTATTTCAGAGCAGGGCATAGCAGTAGATCTAGAGAAGATTGAAGCTATTAGAGGATGGAAAACACCCAAAAATGTGTCAGAAGTCAGATATTTCATGGGATTAGCTAGTCACTATAGAAGGTTCATAGTAGGGTTCTCTAAGATTGCTCATCCCATCACTTCTTTTCAAAAGAAGGGAATTCAATTTGAATGGACACTTAAGTGTGAAGAGAATTTTAATCTATTGAAGGAATACTTAATAGTGCACCTATGTTAAATATTGTTGACCCAAATGAAAGTTTTCTGGCATGTACAGAGGCATGTAAAAAAGGAATTGGGGGATTCCTCGTGAAAAATTGACATGTCATTGGTTATGAGTACAGAAAGCTTAAGGAGCATGAGAGGAAATATGCCACACATGAATTGGAGCTTGCTTCCATTGTCCACGCCTTGAGGATATAGAGGAATTATCTCATGGGGAAGAGATTTGAATTAAGGATAGATCACATTGGCCTGAAATATCTTTTTGAACAACCAAACTTGAATGCCAGGCAAACAAGATGGCTGGAATTTTTAAGAGACTATGACCTCGATATCAAGCATATCAAAGGAAAAGAGAATACAGTTGTTGATGCACTTAGTAGAAGAGTGCATCTCATGCATGCTACTGCTCTCAGTATGCATCAGTCAGACTTGAAGAGCATAATTTTAGATGGTCTTGCTACAGATCAGCATTACCTATAGGTAAAGGAAAGATTACAACAAGGATATGTACAACAAAAAATAATGGAATATGAGATAAAGGGAGATGGATAACTCATGTATAAGAATAGAATATACGTTCCTAGTTCCGGAGAACTGAGGAATTTGGTATTAAAGGAAATGCATGATATTCCTTATGATGGACATCCTGGTTACCAAAAAACAATTATAGCACTAAGAAGCCAATTATTTTGGCTGGAATGAAAAAGGATGTTGTTGATTACATCACTCGATGTATGGAATGTCAGAAGGTGAAAGATGAACATAGGCATCCAACAGGGTTACTACAACCTTTACCCATTCCAGAGAAGAAATGGGAAGTGATCACCATGGATTTCATCACAAGATTACCTAGAACGAATAAGAAACATGATTCCATCATGGTGGTGGTTGAAAAATTAAGAAAGGCTGCTCATTTTGTGCCTATAAAGAAAACACATACAACAACTAATATTGCAAAAATTTACATGAGAGAGATTGCTAGGTTGCATGGGATACCTAGGAAAATTTTCTCAGACATACATACAAAGTTTACCTCCAATTTCTGGAGGGGATTGTTTAAAGGATTTGGTGCAAATATAAACTTTAGCACAACATACCATCCCCAATCAGATGGAAAAATAGAGAGGGTCAATTGAATAATTGAAGACATGCTGAGAATATATGTGATGGATAAGCCATCTAAGTGGGAAGATTACTTACAGTTGGTTGAGTTTGAATATAATAATGGGTATCAATCTTCTTTGAGAATGATCCCATTTGAATCCTTGTACGGTAGGAAATGAAATACTCTATTGAGCCAGGAAAACCCAGCAGACAAAGTGGTACTTGGGCCGGAGTTGCTCAAGGATATGGAAGACCAGATGGTTAAGATCAAGAAGAATTTAAAGACAACTCAAGATAGACAGAAAGTTTATGCAGATAAGAACAAGACAAATAGAGAATTTAAAGTAGGGGAGTGTGTGCTTCTGAAAGTGAAGCCCAAGAAAATTTCTTTGAAATTGGGTAGTTGTAAAAAACTGGCAGCCAGATTCTGCGGTTCATTTGAAATATTGGACAAAATAGGGACATTTGCATACATGCTTGCATTGCCTTATTCCATGAATGTGCATAATGTATTTCATGTATCTTTACTAAAGAAATATGTACATGATCCTAACCATGTTATTGATTGGCATTTGATTCAGGTAGAGACAGAGGGAGACTTTTAGGTCTAGCCAGTGCGGGTATTGGACAAAAAGGTCAAAATGCTTTGGAATTGAGTTATAGAGCTGGTAAAAGTTCAATGGATTTTATACGGTCCTGAATATGATTCCTGGGAGCATGAAGATGCCATGCGGGCAGAGTACTCGCAAATTTTTGAATAATTTTGATATTTTGATCTCTATGTTGTATATGCACTAAGGCCAGTGCCAAAATAAGGGGGAGGGGATGTAACACCCCGGGTTTCGAACCCCCATTTTAAATAATGTATTGTTACATTGTTGAGAGGCCAGAGTTCCCAAACAATTATTAAAAGTCCAGTGTGCCCAAGAAATATAATGTTTTGATCATTATTAATAATACACACATTCTTTGTTGCTAGACGAACAAGGACTAGAGTTATAGGGGGATATGATTCCATAAAAGAGGGGGCTTGAGGGGATAAATGTTTATTTCTTATTTTAGTTACCCTTTAGTCTAAGCGAGTGGATCAGTTATGCAGGATTCTTGGGGAAGCCCAGGAGGTTCTTGATTCCCCACGAATTACTTAAACCCGCCTCTAATCTGATGAGGGGTTCAGCTGATAGCACATTCACTCCTTCATTCGTTTTCTCACTCATTCATTCATTCCATCCTTACCTATCACTCATGGATCCATCCTCACCCACATCTTGATTTTGGAAAGAGAACCAAACTACCAAAGATTAGCCACGGTATTGTTGGTTGTAGTGGTCGCTGGTGTGATCTAGCCATCACTTGAGGCTTGCATGTCTGAGATGCATTGGCCTATGTCTAGTGTTGTTCATAGTTGCGAGTCCTAAGAGTTCCAACATCGAGATTCTGGACCAGTTGTGCTAGAGCCCAGAATAAGGAGAAAGACTGCCTGAGGGACTGTGTGGAAGAGAAGGGTGGAGGTCCATTCTCTTGGGTGGTGCAAGCTCGGTAGAAGAGAGATGAGCATATGGATTATTGTGAGTGTTGGGAAATCCTATGAGAGATTGATTGTTGGCTGGTTTGGGAAGTGAAGTAACACTCTGGAACCATCCTTATAGATTCATCACCCTGGCTCGAGGGTGACACTGTTGTTGTTTTTTGGGAACAATAGAATCTACAGTTGGGTGGAACGTTCATGGTCTGCAAGCAGTTGGTGTCTTCTTTTATAAATATAAGTTCTCTCTGTTATGGTATCTACTTGTATATGAATGTATTCCACTGTGTATTTATTTATCGATTGATTATATATTTAGAATATGAATGCTTGTTGGTTATTGTTGTGCATGTGGTTAAATCCTTTTCTTTTATGTGTCCTTATTAATTTAAAAAGGTATCGTTAAGAGAAAGAAGTCTCAGGGTGGGCTTGAAGGTGGCGTGCCTCGGCCTGTGGGTGGTTGGGTATGTTACATGCATACCTAACAAAAGGGATATATAATGATGAATAGAAGAATTGAGTATATGACACTAAGAAGAATACTCATCAAGCAGTTCTCCTCTCTGTAAAATGAATTAAAATAATACTTGAACACAAATCATGAAAGGAGGCAATAATTGCAAATCCTTTGCAACTTATGAATTCTCCTACCCATGGACATCCATTGATATTCAATACCTGCAATATATTCAAGCAAGAGGATGAAAAAATAATTGGCAAATAAAGAATACAATCTGATAAAAAAATCTCATGAATCTTTAATGGTAGAAAATGTGATTACAAATAGGCCCTAAAGCTTACAAATAAGAATCTAAACTACTCCTCAAGCTCTCTCCTCTCTTTGATCATGAACTAAACCCCTTCATCCAAAAAAAAAACTTCTATATATAGTGTATCATTCCTTCCTAATATAAATAGGTTGAATTCCAAGTGGTTGCATTGGATTCCCTTTTCTCTAGGAGCTATTACGACAGGGTGAAACCAAAAATCCACCTAGCTCCTAATTTTTTGGATCTTGTCTATTATGATAAATTCCTTTTGAAACATGGCATTGTGCTTTATTTGGTGATAGAACACATGTCCCTCATGTCCAAATAATTCATAGAAAACCATTATAACCCCCTCAGATATGTGACATCCCTCCTACAACTTGGATTTATCAAACTGTTAGAGTTTGCAGCGCAATTTCAGGATTTGCTACAAACTTTAATGTAGGTGATGTTCTCAATTTTTCTCCCAAACGACGAACTGGTTCGAGCTGAGTTTTTGTCGAAAATTCAATGATATTGTGATTCATCTCCAAAAAAAAAAAGTAGAAGAACCCAGATCGGAATTAAGAGTTATGATAAAATTACGACTTTGTTGTGTACTAATTTGCTACAGATTGTTTTAATTTTAGCAGTTTGCAGTGCCTTTGTAGGATGCACTACGAACTTTCATGTAGGTGTTATTTTTTCCTCAAAACATATCATTTTTGTCAAAAATGTGCAAGAAACCTTAAAAACCTTTTTAATGCTTATTACAACCTCAGGGTGTCCTCTTTGCCTCTTTTCACAACATAACAAAATGGTTTGCATGGCAGTGAGTTCGTTGCAGAGTTTAAAATTTGTAGCAGCAATCCTTTAGGCTAGGTTTTATATCATCAATATTTCAATTTGTAGAGGGATGGAGAGGGTTAATATTATAATGAGAAGAGGCTTCTCATGACCGAACATAGGTGAAATTAACCATGTCTTTTCATGCAAGGAAAATAAGGGGTTTGCAGCACAACGAATTCACTGCGCACTGAGTTTGCAGCAGATGAGGATTGATGGTTGTAAGAAAAGGTTGAAATTGATATTTTTCACATGAAAACAAGAAACTTGGGTCGGCATAAGGTACACATGCTTTATTTTTGAATTGTTGCAAACTTTTAGGAGAGTCTCTTGACTCCTGAACATTCCATGTGTTAACATCTGGCTCCATGGGGGATGGCATGCTCCATATGAGATGCCAATAAAATTGCAATTTCAGTGCCTTATCCATTGGGCTATGGAGTCTTATTGTTGAACTACTACAAACCTAGAAACTAAAATAAACAAAAATTCTCATATGATGAGATTATTCCCCTACTTCTGACCTAATCTTTGAGATGCTTAATCAAGTGAAATCAAAAATCCAGTGCAACCACTCAAGGACCTTGTCTACTGATTGAATTCCTTGCATAACTCTACTTAATGGAAATTCAAATTGAAAATTAAATTTAATATGAAAACTCATACACTTTGAAGAACCAACTGCACTAATTGATGTAGGTAACTCATAAAGGTCTCTTTCTCTGATGTTTCCAACATAAATGAAAAAGGATCTTGAAGAATATGTGTGAATACCACTTGTTGATAGATAAAAAATAAAGGACAACTTGTGTCGATAGTTTCTTCTTGTTCACAAGTATAGCGTAACATAAAAGATTATTTCTTCACTGTATCCTTTTCTTCAAATGTTGATGGTTCATGTTCTAAGTTTTCAATTGCAAGATCATTCTCAGAACAAATGGCAACATTCTGATCATTTTACTTATCATTCATTTCAACCTCAATAATATTATCCATATAGATAACCATAGGATCACTAAGAACATGGAAAGTTTGTTTTTGACTTACAATGTTATCATTATGTTCCAAAAAACTTGTGTGATTTTGCAACTCAACTCTCTTTGCACTATAAGCAACTTCAAATTATTCTTTCAAAATATTAAATGAAGAAAATCATAAGGGAAATGAATTACCTCCAACTAATTCACAATTTTCCCTATGATAGAGGTCATAACTGTCATAAATGGGATGAATTCTTTCATAAGACTATTGAAAAGAATCCTTTTCTGGATGAAAGGATATTGCTGATTTTTTTGGAAATCAATCTCACCATAGTCATTGTAATCATCATATGCAGTTTAACCAAAGGCTTCTTGAAGATCATAAATAAAAAAATTAGAGACAACAACTTTCTCCTCAATAGTCTGCTATGTCAACTCCTTCTCATGGAATCCTTCTTGTTCATGTTCACCATCAGCTCTATCTGCATTCCACTCCTCATCCTTAACTTGATATGAAAATTTTCCAGGGGCTCTGAGATTATCCTCAACCTCTTGATCATCAATGAAAATTTGTTGCAAGGTGACAGACCTACTTTCTAGGATAATAAGAGACAAATGTAGATGAATATTCGTTACATAACACAGTCTGGCAACATTTTTCGGAGGTTGAATATATAAATCCATGCTGCAATAAAAACTATAAAATCTCCTGTTGAAAATAGCAAGAGCATCATCCTCCCCTCTTTTCAAATCATAAAAATCAACAAAGTACTGGTCAAGATATTTTTTCTATCCCCAGTTCCTTGAAAATGCACCAAATAACTCATCCCACAAACAATTGGAACCAACCTCTAGATTTTGAAACCACAAAAAATCATCTCCAACCAAAGATTTTGAAAACAACCTCATAACAACATCATAATGCATGATTTTCAAATTGTCAATGACATTATGAAAATCTCCCAAATGCTTCTCAGCTACAATATGATTTTATCCAACAAAAAGAGGCATATATTATAAAATCTTGGGAGGGTAAGGATGAAGAGTAGATGGAAGTTTTAAGGGTTTAAACATTTTTTCTTTCTTTTCTAGACTGAGCATCAGTAGGATGAAAGTGAGGTTCAATGGATTGATTGAAAATTCCAACAGTGGTGGTAAAAGATGTTACTATGATCAGGGAAGGTGGTGAATCAGTTGTATTATTCACATGGTTACAAGGTTGATCATGTTCAGGAAGGATTTGAATACAAACATTGTTCTCATATGTTTCAGATGAAGGACTAGGGTCAACATCAACTATGTAATAAGAATATAGATATTCTTCTTTCAAAGAGGGATATACCGTAGTAGGCTTATGGTCATCAGAGTAAACAAAGAAAAGGATGACTCTCCTGATATATGAAGGAAAGGATGGGAAAGAACTGATAAAAAAGAATATGAGCTCTTGAAGAAAAAATATATCTTAATAACTGGAATTCATGTGTCTTCCTTCCATTTTTTGTTTGAGATTGTTTCTCATGTTTGAAAACACAAGTATTCCAACAAATGATGAACACCTTCAATAACCTTTCAGTAACCTCTCACACAACCAGATCAAAGATCAACACACTAATGTTTTGATGTGGCAAAAACCCTTATGGGGAAACATCCACGGCCCCAGCGAATGCGACCACTTGAAGCAACTTATTAATGAAAAAGAAAAAAGATTACAGAGAGATTTTACAAGAGAGTTTCACACAATTGATCATCGACAAATGACCCTCCATGCTCTTTAAATAGAGATCATGGACCAATCGGGTGCTAAGCCATAGATCAATGGCCATTAATATCGAGGAGAATATGAACCGTCAGATCACTCTATGTCGGGAACATACCGTGACCGTCAGATTTCCTAACTACATATGCATACTAAAGAGACAAACTAAGAAACACATTTTTACCTATCGACACATTAGACCAAGTAGATCTTAACTAACTCCTAAGTGTCTAAATATCCTAACATCCCCCCTTAAGAACAACTTGGGATAAGATTGAAGTATTTACAATAGTGAAACAATATGAGACGGAAGGAGGAATTAGAGCCTATCCCCCCTTAATGACAACTTCCTGAATTCCTAACATAGATTGAAGTTTGGAAAACTTCACTTCTATAAGATACTTTATGAAAATGTCTACAACTTGATCTTTTGTAGGAGAAAAGAGGACGTCAATAACTTGATCATGAATGATATTTCTGGTGAAGTGCATGTGTATCTCGATGTGTTTTTTGTGCTGATGTTGAACTGGGTCTTTGGCGATCTTGATGGCACTTTGATTGTCACACCAAAGGCTATTTGGATGCTTCTACTGGAATCCAAACTATGAAAGAATCTATCGAATTCATAATGCTTCCTGACTTGCATTTACTTCTTCTCGGTACTCTACTTCTATTGAAGAAAGTGAAATAGCCTATTGTTTCTTACATACCCAAGTGGCAGGTTATGAACCAAGGCATGATACATAACCTGCAGTAGAATTCTAAACATCAGGGTCACTGACCCAATCTGAATCAGTGAAACCAACCGATAAAGGAGTCCCCCATGAACTGTAATGTATCTCGAACTGAACTGTACCAGAGACATAAAGAAGTATCCTTTTAGTTGATTTACAATGGCTTTCATGGTGTGTTTGCATATGTCGGGAAACAAGACCAACAACAAAGGAAATATCAGGACAGGTATGAGTCAAGTGTAAGAGGCTATCAACTAACTGATGGTACAGGGTGGCATCGACTTCGGGAGAAGCAGTAAGCTTGACTCCAGACTGGAAGGGAGAATGGGTTGGTTTACAATCATCCATGTGAAAGAGACAAAGAAGGTCACAAGCATACTTGGACTAGAAGAGAAAAATTCCTTCATTGGTTTCAAACACTTGGAGGCCAAGGAAATAGTGAAAAAATCCTAATTCTGTCATTTCAAATTTCTTCTTGAGGTTGGTTTTCACATGGTCTAAATTTTTTGAGTCACTACCAGTAAGGATAAGGCCATCAACATAAAGGACAAGGATTATGAGATGGCTTCCTACTTTCTTGGTATAGACATTAGGATTAGAATGGAATCTAGAGAATCTGGTGTTAATAAGAAAGTTGTCCATTTTGGCATACCAAGCTTGAGGAGCTTGCTTAAGACAATAAAGAGATTTCTTAAGGCAACAAACAAGGCTAGAGTCATTTTGTACATAGTTAACAGGTTGTTCCATGTAGATTTATTTTTGCAAATCTCTGTGAAAGAAGGTGTATTTAACATCCATCTGATGGACCTCCCATTTATGTGAGGCAGCAAGGGCAAGAGCAAGGCAGATGGAATTCATTTTCACTATAGGGGAAAATGTTTCATTATAGTCAATTCCTTCAACTTTGGAAAATCTTTGGCAACTAACCAAGCCTTGTGTCTTTCAACACTTCCATCTGATGCATACTTAGTTTTGTAGACCCATTTACATCTGACAAGTTTTCTTCCTTTTGGAAGAGGTACAAGATCCAAAGTATCATTTTCCATTAAAGAATGATAATCTCCATTCATTGTCGTATCCCAATCTGGATGACCTGAAGATTCTGCAAATGTATTTGTATCATGTCTCTAAAACTTGAGCCAAAAGAGAAGAGGCTCGCTGAAACTGTGAACGTGTTCGAGGTTGATCTGAAGGATCACCGACAAGATCACCAATTGCTTCTCGTGTTGAACAGACCCATCTAGGAAGAAGTGGAGTTGGTGCTGGTTCATGTTCAAAGGTCTCATCTAGAGGAAAGTGAGTAGGCGGAGGTGGATTTTCATCCTCACTATCATCATCTGAAGAAGAAACCAGAATAGGAAAAAAATAAAGAACAAATGCCAAAGATGGCTCGCAGGCCGAAGAAGGCACAATCACCGAATTAGGCTCACGTCCCAAGATATTTTCATCAAATTTAACATCTCTTCCAAGAATAATTTCATTACAATGTGGTTGAAGAAGTCTATAACCTTTGACATCTTCAGAATAACCAACAAATATACACTTCTCACTTTTAGGTTGCAATGCTTTCCTTTTCTCATAAGGAATGTGAGTCCGTGTTATACTTCCAAACACATAGAAGTGACTTACATCTGGTTTAATTTTAGTCCAAGATTCTTTCAGTGTTATATTTTTAAGAGTCTTTGTGGGAGTGTGATTTACTATGTAATTTTAACATTTGATTGCTTCTTCTCAATACTTTAGACTTAATCCCTTATATTGAATCATACAATTAGCCATTTCTTTTAATGTCCGGTTCTTTCTCTCAGCAACACCATTTTTTTGTGGTGTATATGGAACAATGTGTTGCATTTGGATTCCCTGTGTAGTGCAGTAACTTGTAAAATTATTGTTCACATATTCTCCTCCATTATCTATTCTTAACTTTTGAATTTGATGTCCAGATTGCTTTTCTACAAGGGCCTTGTAGGCCAAAAACTTATCAAAAACTTCACTTGTAAGTTTTAAGAAGTAAACCCAAGTACATATAGAAAATTCATCAATGAAAGTTAAGAATTACTTGCACCCATAAAAATAAGGAGAAGGAAGTGGACCACACAAATCACTGTGAACAAGCTACAAAGGGTCTGAGGCGTGCCAAGAGGCACGTTTGTCAAAATTGTCCTGATGATGTTTGCCAAGAACACAACCGGCACAAACACCATCTTTGCATCAAACAGGAGGATGACTAGTCACCATCTATTGATTACATAGTTGTTTCAATGAGTGATAGTTTAGATGACCAAACCGCTCATGCCAAAGTTTTCTCAAGTCATCGCTATGAGCAACAAAAATTGATGAAAAATATGATGAGTAATATCATTAACAATTACAGTTGCAAGAACATGCTTAGGATATTTTTGATTCTCAATTACAACTTAGTGAGGTGAAAACTCTATGGTTTTACCTTCACCTGAATGAGTGATTCGATATACTGATAGAAGGTTACAAGAAATAATTGGAACACATAGTACATCATTGAAATGGCCATTATCTACTTGAACTGTTCCAGATCCTACAACACTAAGAGATCTATCATCACCAACAAATATTTTCTTGGTGTTACATTCATTTAGAGCGGAAAATATGTCTTTATCCTTATCCATATGATAAGATGCTCCAAAATCAATAATCCACTCATCATAAGAAGAAGTAGAAGTTGTATTGAAGGAGAAACTAGAAGCAGAAAGTGCATGTCCACAAGAAGAAGAAGAAGAAGTAGAATCAATATTGATGTTGTTCTTCTTCATCATTTCTTCTAAATATGCCATCTTCTTGAAACATTTGGACTCATCATGACCATCGTTATCACAAAAGTTTCAATTTCTGCCAGTCTTCTTATTTTTATATTTTTCTCCTTTGTCACTATTAGGAGCTGAAGTTGTATGAGTGGATTTGGGACCATTGTTGTTTGTTGTTGTAGTGAGGAAGTTGCTTCTTGGGATTCTTGGGATTCTTGGGTTTATCTTTATGTTGGAAAACTAAGGCTTTGTTGGAGGCACCTGCAGTGTTGATCACTCCAAGTTGCACAAGTTTATCTTCCTCTCTAATCAAAGCAGCACAAAAGGAATCAAGAGTGGTTTTTTTATAAGATGTCCCTAGAGTCTTTCTCATGGCATAAAAGGTATATAAAAACACAGAATATACAGTACCTAGGTTAGAGAGAATAAGATAGATGCAACACTCTTCCTCCATCTTTATCTCACATTCTTCACATAAAATTCTGAGTGTTTTAAACTTAGACAGATAGTATCCAATGCAAGAAAAATCACTTGGATTTAAAGTCAATACTTGATTTTATAATTTTTGTGCTCGAATAATATTGAGTTTACCAAACACAGTTTCAATCTTTTCCCAAGATTCATCGGGGCCATCAGTTTATTTAAGTTGGAACCTTAAATAAGGGGAGATGGAAATTCTAATTAGTCCACCTTCTTCATCACTCCTATTATCCCATTTGAATTTCTTATTATCATTAGTGGGTTATTTTTCTTTTCCCAAGGTAATCCGGTATAAGCCTTTACTTCTTAATAAATCCTCCATATGAGATTTCCATTGAAATTAGTTGGTGTTAGTAAGCAAAATATTACTGGAAGAAGACATATTAAATATGTAGATAATATGTACTTAATAACTGAAACTGATGATTTGGATGGAAATATCTTAAAAAATTATGCAGTTTTAAAAAAACAACACTAAAAGCGGACTTCGGATGTGAAAGTTATGCCCTTTTAAAAAAAAAAACATAAATAGTAACCAAAGGACCATGTGGTGATGTAAGTTTCTTTATGAAGTGACCCATTTTTATAAAAATAAGTGGGGATCACTTTTACAATGAAGTTACTTTATAAAAGAAAAACCACATGCAAAATAAATAACTCTAAAATAAAGTATTAAAGCTACTTCTAGTGATTCACTTTTATACTTGAAGTGAAATACACTTTACAATGGAGCATGAACTTTTTCAAAAAAAAGTAACAAAAAGAGAGACATGAACTCAAGACCTCTTACTTAATAAGACAAATTTTAACCAAATGGGCTAGTAAAACATATTGTATGGTTTAGCAAGAAGATTGTTGTTGTTGTTGTTGTTGTTGAGCGTGCTAAAAAAAAAATCTTTTCACACAAGAAAATAATTTTCCTTATCGATGACAACAAGGGTTAGATCTTAGTTAGCTTACCCGAAAGATGCACTTTTTCCTATCTGATACACTTTTTCCTATATGTTACCAAATGGGCTAACAAAACATATTGTATTGTTTAGAAAGAGGATTAGGGGTGTTGTTGTTGTTGTTTTTGAAGACGGCTTTGGAGAGCGTACTAAAAAAAAACTATTTTCACACAAGAAAAAAATTTCGCTTCTCGATGACAAGGGTTAGATCTCAATTAGCTTACCCAGAAGATGCACCTTTTCCTATCTATTTATGATTTTTCAAGATCGCACAGGGCATGGGGAAAAGAGAATATGCATATCTAAAAGAGTAGAAACCCAGGAACAAATAGCATAAAACCAAAATAAAACCAAATTAATACTCTGCAAAATTTAAAAAATGCATATTCAGGCTTTATACCTCTAGATCTGACTGAAATGGTTGTATCTTGGGAAAATGGAAACCTTTTCGAGTGAAATTAAAAGTGTTCCTAATTTAAACGAGTGCTTTGGACACAATGGACCAGTCTTCTCAGCCCAAAAATGTACAAAGATGAAGTAAAATGGGGATGAAGAAACTCTACTTCACGATCTCGATCTACAATAGGAGTGAGTCTTCAAACAGGCTCTGATACCATGTTTGACAACACAGGTATTCTAACAGGTGATGAACACCTTCAACAACCACTCACACAACCAGATCAAATATCAAAACATCGATTTTTTGACATGGTAGAACCCCTACGGGGAAACATCCATGACCCAGCCAACGCAACCACTTGGAGCAGTTTATTAATGCAAAAGAAAAAAATTACAGAGAGATTTTACAAGAGAGTTTCTCACAATCGATCATCGGAAAATGACCCTCCATTCTCTTTAAACAGAGATCATGGACCAATCGGTTGTTAAGCCACAGATCAATGGTCTTTAAGATCGAGGAGAATATGAACCGTTGGATCACTCTATGTCGGGAACATATCGTGATCGTAAGATTTCCTAACTACAAATGCATACTAATGCATACTAAAGAAACACACTTTTACCTAACGACACATTAGACCAAGTAGATCTTAACTAACTCCTAAGTGCATAAATATCCTAACATCCCCCCTTAAGAACAACTTGGGATAAGATTGAAGTATTTACAATAGTGGCACAATAGGAGAAGGAAGGAGGCATTAGAGCCTATCCCCCCTTAATGAAAACTTCCTGAAGTCCTAACTTAGATCGAAGTTTGTAAAACTTCACTTCTGTAAGAGACTTTGTGAAAATGTCTACAACTTGATCTTTTGTAGGACAAAAGAGCATGTCAATAATTTGATCATGAATGAGCTTTCTCATGAAGTGCATGTGCAACTTGATGTGTTTGTTGCGTTGATGTTGAAATGGGTATTTGGTGATCTTGATGGCACTCTGATTGTCACACCAAAGGCTGGTCGAATGATACTGCTGGAATCCAAACTCTAAAAGAATATGTTGAAGCCATAAGGCTTCCTAACTTGCATTTATTACTACTCGGTACTTTGCTTATGTTGAGGAAGTGAAATAACCTGTTGTTTCTTATAGACCCAAGTGACAGGTCCCGAACCAAGGTTGAAAACATAAACTGCAGTAGACTTCTGATCATTAGGTTCATCGGCCCAATTTGAATCAGTGAAACCAACCAATAAAGGAGTCCCCTCTGAACTGTAATGTATCCTGAACTGAATTGTACCACGCACATAGCGAAGTATCCTTTTAGTTTCTTTCCAATGGCTTTCATGGGGTGTTTGCATATACCGGTCAACAAGACCAACAACAAAGGAAAGATCAGGACGGGTATGAGTCAAGTATAAGAGGCTATCAACTAACTAACAATACAGGTTGGCATCAACTTTGGGAGAAGTACGTGTGGTAGTAAGCTTGAATCCAGACTGGAAGGGAGAAGGGGTTGGTTTACAATCATCCATGTGAAAGCGATGAAGAAGGTCACAAGCATACTTAGACTCCGAAAGAAAAATTCCTTCATTGGTTTGCAAAACTTGGGGGCCAAGGAAATAGTGCAAAAAGCCTAAGTCTGTCATTTCAAATTTCTTCTTAAGGCTAGTTTTCACATGGTTTAAAAGTTTTGAGTCACTACTAGTAAGGATAAGGTCATCAACATAAAGGACAAGGATTATGATATGGATTCCTATTTTCTTGGTATAGACATTAGGATCAGAATGGCATCTAGAGAATCTGTTGGCAATAAGAAAGTTGTCCATTTTGGCATACCAATATCAGAGAGATTTCTTAACATCATAAATAGATTTATTAAGGTCACAAGCAAGGCTAGAGTCATTTTGGACATAGCCAGGAGGTTGTTCCATGTAGATTTCTTCTTGCAAATCTTTGTGAAAAAGGCGGATTTAACATCAGGGGCAAAGGCTTCATTATAGTGAATTCCTTCAACTTGGATAAATCATTTGGCAACTAACTGAGCCTTGTGTCTTTCAACACTTCCATCTGATGCATACTTAGTTCTATAGACCTATTTACATATGACAATTTGTCTTCCTTTTGGAAGAGGTAGAAGATCCCAAGTATCATTTTCCACTGAAGAATGATATTCTCCATTCATTGTCGTATCCCAATATGGATGACCTAAGGCTTCTGCAAATGTATCTAGATCATGAGTCTCTAAAACTTGAGCCAAAAGAGAAGAGGCTCACTGGAACTGTGAATGTGTCTCAGATTGATATGAAGGATCACCGACAAGATCATCAGCTACTTCTCATGTTGAATGGACCCATCTAGGAAGCGGTGGAGTTGGTGTTGGTTCAGGTTCAAAGGGCTCATCTGGAGGAAGGTGAGCAAGCGGAGGTTGATTTTCATCCTCACTGTCATCATCTAAAGAAGAAACCAGAATAGGAACAAAAGAAGGAACAAACGTCGAAGATGGATCAGAGGCCGAAGAAGGCACAATCGCCGAATTAGGCTCATAGGCCAAGAGATTTTCATCAAATTTAACATCTCTTCTAAGAATAATTTCATTTCAATGTGTTTGAAGAAGTCTATAACCTTTGACATCTTCATAGTAACCAACAAACATACACTTCTCACTTTTAGGTTGCGATGCTTTCCTTTTCTCATCAGGAATGTGAGCCCATGCTATACTACCAAATACACATAAGTGATTTACATATGGTTTTATTTTAGTCCAATCTTCTTCTAGTGTTATATTTTTAAGAGTCTTTGTGGGAGTGTGATTTACTATGTAATTTTCACAGTTGATTTCTTCTTCCCAATACTTTAGACTTAATCCCTTAGATTGGATTGTACAATTAGCCATTTCTTTTAATGTGCGTTTCTTTCTCTCAACAACACCATTTTGTTGTGGTGTATATGGAATAGTTTGTTTCATTTGGATGCCCTATGTAGTGCAGTAACTTGTAAAATTATTGTTCACATATTCGCCTCCATTATTTGTTCTTAAATTTTGAATTTGATGTCCAGATTTCTTTTCTACAACGACCTTGTAGGCCAAAAACTTTTCAAAAACTTCGTTCTTAATTTTTAAGAAGTAAACCCAAGTACATATAGAAAATTCATCAATGAAAGTTAATAAATAATTGCACGCAGAAAAAGAAGGAGAAGAAAGTGGACCACACAAATAACTGTGAACAAGATGCAAAGGGCGTGAGTTATGCCAAGAGGCACGTTTGTCAAAACTATCCTGATGATGTTTTCCAAGAACACAACTGACACAAACAACATCTCTATATGAAATGAGAGGAAGACCAGTCATCATCTGTTGATTACATAGTTGTTGCAATGAGCGATACTTTTGATGACCAAACCGCTCATGCCAAAGTTTGCTCAATTCATTTCTATGAGCAACAAAAAATGATGAAAAAGATGATGACCCAAAGTTGTCAAACTTGTACAACCTGGTAATATCATCAACAATTATAGTTGCAAGAACATGCTTAGGATCTTTTAGATCCTTGATTACAACTTAGTGAGGTGAAAACTCTATGGTTTTACCTACACCTGAATTAGTGATTTGATATACTGATAGAAGGTTATAAGAAAGAATTGGAACACATAATACATCATTGAAATGACCATTATCTACTTGAACTGTTCCAGATCCTACAACACTAAGAGATCTATCATCACCAACAAATATTTTATTGGTGTTACATTCATATAGAGCAGAAAATATGTCTTAATCCTTAGCCATATGATAAGATGCTCCAGAATAAATAAGCCACTCATCATAAGAAGAAGTAGAAGTTGTATTGAAGAAGAAACCAGAAGCAGAAAGTGCATTTCCATGAGAAGAAGAAGAAGTAGTAGAAACAATAATGATGTTGTGTTTCTTCATCGATGCTTCTAAAGCTGCCATCTTCTTAAAACATTTGGACTCATCATGACCATATTTATCACAAACGTTGCAATGTCTATCTATCTTCTTATTTTTATATTTTTCTCTTTTGTCACTATTAGGAGCTGAAGTTGTCTGAGAGGGTTTTGGACCCTTATGTTGCTTGTTGTTGTAGCAAAGATGTTTTTTCTTGGGATTGTTGGTTTTATCTTTCTGTTGGGAAACTAAGGCTTTGTTGGAGGTACCTGCAGTGTTGATCAATCCAAGTTGTACACTCTTATCTTCCTCTCTAATCAAAGCAACACAAAAGGACTCAAGAGTGGGTTTTTATAAGCTGTACCTAGAGCCTCTATCATGGCATAAAAGGTATATACAAACACAGAATATGCACTACCAAGATTAGAGAGAATAATATAGATGGAATGCTCTTCCTCCTTATTTATCTCACATTCTTCACATACAATTCTAAGTGTTTTAAACTTAGACAGATAGTCTCCAATGAAAGAAAAATCACTTGGAATTAAAGTTAGAACTTTATTTTCTAATTGTTGTGTTCGAATAATATTGATTTTACCAAACACAGTTTCAATATTTTCCCAAGCTTCATCGGGGTCATCAATTTCTTTAAGGTGAAACCTTAAATAAGGAGATATACAAATTTCGATTAGTCCACGTGTTTCGTCATTCCTATTGTCCCATTTTACTTTCTTATCAGCATCAGTGGGTTATTTTTCCTTTCCCAAGGTAATCCGGTACAAGCCTTTACTTCTTAATAAATCCTCCATATGAGATTTTCATTGGAAGTAGTTGGTGCTAGTAAGAAAAATATTACTGGAAGAAGACATATTAAATATGTAGATAATATGTATTTAAAAACTAAAATTGATGATCTGGATGGAAAGATCTCAAAAAATTATGCGGTTTTAAAAAACACGGCACTAAAAACAGACTTTGGATGTGAAAGTTATGTCATTTTTTTAAAAAGGCATAAATAGTAACGAAAGGACCACGTGGTGATGTAAGTTGCTTTATGAACTGACCCATTTTTATAAAAAGAAGTGGGGATCACTTTTACAATGAAGTTATTTCATAAAATAAAATCCGCATGCAAAATAAATAACTCTAAAATAAAGTATTAAAGCTACTTATAATGATTCACTTTTCTACTTGAAGTGAAATACACTTTACAATGGAGCATGAACTTTTTCAAAAAAAAGTAACAAAAAGACAGACTTGAAGTCAAGACCTCTTACTTAATAAGGCGACTTTTAACGAAATGGGATAGAAAAACATATTGTATTATTTAGTAAGAGGATTGTTGTTATTGTTGTTGTTGTTGAGCGTGATAAAAAAAAACTCTTTTCACACAAAAAAATAATTGCCCTTATAGATGAAAACAAGGGTTAGATCTCAGTTAGCTTACCCGCAAGATGCACGTTTTCCTATCTGTTACCAAATGGGATAGAAAAACAAATTATATTGTTTATCAAGAGGATTGGGGGTGTTGTTGTTGTTGTTTTTGAAGACGACCTTGGAGAGCATGCTAAAAAAAACTCTTTTCTCACAAGAAAAAAATTGTGCTTCTTGATGACAACAAGGGTTAGATCACAGTTAGCTTACCTGGAAGATGCACCTTTTCCTATTTGTTTATGATTTTCCTAGATCAAACTGGGAACAGGGAAAAGAGAATACACATATCTAAAAGAGTAGCAACCTAGAAACAAATAATATAAAACTGAAATAAAACCAAACTAATACTTTACAAAAAATTTAAAAATGCATATTCGAGCTTTATACCTCTGAATCTGACTAAAATGGTCGTATCTTGGGAAAATGAAAAAATTTTCGACTGAAATGAAAAGTGTTCCTGACTGAAACGAGTGCTATGGACACAATGGAAAAGTCCTTTCAGTCCAAAAATGTATGAAAATTATAGAAAATGGTGATGAGAAAACTCGGCTTCACGATCTCGATCTACAACAGGAGCGGGTCTTCAAACAGGCTCTGATACCATGTTTGACAACATAGGTATTCTCAAAAAAGAAGAAAAACTTCAATAAATTATCACACAACTATATCAAATATCAACAGACTGATTTTTTGACTTGGTAAAACCCCTACGAGGAAACATCCACAACCCCAACCAACACGACCACTTGGAGCAGTTTATCAATGCAAAAGAAAAAGATTACAAAGAGATTTTACAAGATAGTTTCTCACAGTCGATAATCAAAAAATGACCCTCCATGCTCTTTAAATAGAGATCATGGACCAATCAGATGTTAAGCCACATATCAATGGTCATTAATATTGAGAAGAATATGAACCGTCAAATCACTCTATGTCGGGAACATATCGTGACCATCAGATTTCCTAATTACAAATGCATACTAATGCATACTAAAGAAACACACATTTACCTAACGACACATTAGACCAAGTAAATATTAACTAACTCCTAAGTGTATAAATATCCTAACACCTCAATGGAGTCCTGTAACTTGATTTGAATCACCAATAAGTTCTTCAAATGTGTGGAGTCTCCATGGTGAAAAATTGCAGTTTGTTTTGTAACGAATCCTTTCTCACCATCAAGAACTTGTAATAATATTTGTTGTACAGCCCATGGAATATCTTCATCTTCATCCTCGACAACGACGCCAAAAATGTTATCACTAGAAGTCACACCTAGACTGTTGTAGGTGTACACCTAATACCCATCATAATTTGAATAATTAAATCAATTTATTGTTGGTGGATCAACAAGAAAGAGAAAGAAAGAGGCAACAAACTGTCTACAAAGACATTCCAATGGGCATGGAATCATAAACACCCTAAAAATCAAACGAAACCAAGTTGCATACCATAAAAAAGGGTTATATAATGATGAATATGAGAATGGAGTAGATGACACTAAGCATAATATTCATCAAGCATTGATCCTCTCTGCAAAATGAATTAAAAGAAGACTTGAAGAGAAATCATGAAAGGAGGAAATCACTGCAAATCCTTTGTGGCTCATGAATTCTCCTACCCATGGAAAACCGATGATATTCAATACCTGCAATATATTCAAGAAAGAGGATGAAAAAAGAAATGGAAAAAAAATAATACAATATGATAAGCAATTTTCATGAATCTTAAATGGCAAAAAATGTGATTACAAACAGGTCCTCGGGATTACAAATAAGTAACTAAACTGCTACTCAAGCTCTCTCCTCTCTTGGATCATGAACTAAACCCCTTCATCAACTTTTTTTTATATAGATAGTGTATCATTCATTCCTAATCTAAATAGGTTGAATCCTAAGTGGTTGTATTGTATTCCCTTTTCTCTAGGAGCTGTTAGAACAAGGTGAAACCGAAAATCCACCTAGCTCCTATTTTTTTTTGGATCTTGTCTATTGTGATAAATGCCTTCTGAAATAGGTAATGATGCTTGATATGGTGATAGAAAAGATGTAGCTCGTGTCTAAATACCTCCTAAAAAACCATTATAACCCCCTCATACAGGTGGCATCCCTCCTACAACTCGGATTTATCACACTGTTAGAGTTTGCAACACAATTTCAGGATTCACTACAAACTTTCATGTAGGTGATGTTCTCAAATTTTCTCCCAAACGACAAACTAGGTTGGGATGATTTTTGGTCGGAAAGTAAATGATATTATGATTTATCTCCACAAAATTTTTTAGAAGAAACCAAATCGTATTTTAAGATTTAAGATAAAAATACGACTCTGTTGTGTACTAATTTGTTCCAGACTGTTTTAATTTTAGCAGTTCACAGTGCTTTTGCAGGATGCGTTGCGAACTTTGCAGTAGGTGTCATTTTTTCCTAAAAACATATCAGTTTTGGTCAAAACTATGCAAGAAACCTTAAAAACCTTTTTAAATTCCTGCTACAACCTCAGGGTGTCCTCTTTTCCTCTTTTAACAATAGCACAAAATAGTTTGCAACACAATGAGTTCATAGCAGAGTTTAAAATTTGCAGCATCAAGCCTTTAGGCTAGGTTTTAGATCATCAAGATATCAATTTGCATAGGGCTAGAGAGGGTTAATATTACAACGAGAAGATGCTTCTCAGGACTGAACAAAGGTGAAATTAACGAGTGTTTTGCATGCGAGGAAAACAGGGGGTTTTCAACACAGTGAATTTAGAGTGCACTGAGTTTGCAGCAAATTAGGATTGATGACTGTAAGAAAAGGATGCAATTGATCTTTTTGACATGAAAACAAGAAACTTGGATTTGCATAAGGTACACATAATTTATTTTTGAATTGTTGTGAACCTTTATGAGAGTCTCTTGACTCCTGAACATTCCATGTGTTAACACATACTTTGAATGCCAAAGCTCTATCGAGTAATCAAGCATCACATCCATGTTGTCCAGGTGTTGATGAATATTGAACCATCACAAGTAAGCATGTCCAAGCACGAAAATGCTCGACAAGTTTCAAGTTTCAAGAAATATTAAGGGGTTGAAATTTTTATCAAATTGTTTTTAGATATGGAAGAAATTGATCCTAGATTTCAATGAAAATAATCTTATCTAGATGAGCTATCGACTACTACTTTCTTGGCAGAGAATTATAATTCCAAACCTTGAGGGATTTATTCCATATTCAAGAGTAAACTTCGAGATTTTGGGGAGAGTATATTGGATGATAGATTATTAATCATGTTCTTCAATCAGAAATCAATAAGTAGATGAAAGTCAATAGATTTCATCCAAGGGAGATGTGTTTCCAGCAATTCCAGATTTATTGCAAATTATTTGAGATCTTATTTATTTTTAGCTTATTGTCAGATATTGGTTCCACAAAGCTTGTAACAACTTGGATTTTTTATTTTCTATTTAAACTATGTTTTTCAATGTAACTAAAGAGGGGGGAATCCTAGGGGGTTTGAGAGATGTAGGAGAAAAGGTTTGAGTCTTTGATGATTTATGTAAAACTATATTTTATTTAATTCCTGCATTATCATGCTCAGAGAATCAAGTTAATGAACAATCTACCTATGTTTATTTTCCATATTAGATTTCCTTCATCTTATCTATTTTCAAAGATGGTTTTTGCGATGCAATAATCATTATATAGATTCAAATTTAATAACAACAAAAATTTTGTTGTTTATTTCCTGCAAACTATGATTTGTTTTCAGATATTATTATTCAGATCAAAATGACATTTTGATCTGAAAATATTCTCTGTGATGTATAAGGATGACCATATTGCAGGGCCTTTATATTCATTTAAGTGTCACCTTCTTCCATTTCATGCTATCTTTTCAACTGTCTACTCTCCATCAGCTTTCCTTTGACCTATGAGATGCTACCCTTCTAGTTGGATTTGAACATTATTTCTTCTGCTAGACACTTTGTCCTTCTCATTCCTCTTGATCTACCAGATCCATTCATTTTCTCAACCATTTTATCAACTAACATGTGATAGGAATTCCCTCTCAGCAGTCAGAGAGCATCTTCTAGCTCTAACAAAGGGAACCATCCAGAATCTATATGCATGAAAAAGAATATTGATTATATGCCATGGATTCTTCAGAAGAAAAACTTCATGGATCACATTCCCAAAGATGCCAAGAATAAGTCATAAGATGAAGCCCCTAAGAAAGTTAATCATCATGCATTGGTTGTTTTACATTCTTCTCCTTACACTTGGATTTTAGATTCAAGAGGTTCCCATCACATCAAAAACACAAAGGATATTATATCTTCTATAATTGCATGCAAGTGGCCTCCTATCCTCATGGGGGATGACTTTCCAATCGAGGTCACCGGAAAAGGGAGAGTAGAACTAGATCATGGAATCTTTGATAATTTTATCCATTTTCCTCAACTTCCGTGAATTTTCTCTCAGTGTATCAAATTACACACTCAGGTTCAAGAAAAAATGTGGAGTTCACACCAAAATTTGTGTCCATATTCGACATGCAAAACAACTCCAAAATTGTTGTCAGGGAGGTAAATCATAAATCTCGGTTATATAATTTTACTAAATTTATTTAACCTAATTCCTTTATACTACTTATTAATCCTAATGAAATTAGTAGATTATGGCATGAGAGGTTTCGTCACGTGAACTTTAGGTACATGCAGTAGCTTAGCAAGAAGGGGATGGTCACCAGATTACCTGAAATCCCCTTTTCCAAAGGGGTTTGTGAAGTATGTGCCCTTGGAAAGCATACCCAAGAGAATTTCAAGAAAGGGAAGTCTAATAGGGCCTCCTCTCCATTGGATTTTATTCACGGTGATATCATGGGTCCATTCCCGCATCCACCCATTGGTAAGGAAAGGTACATGCTTACAATTTTGGATGATTACTCACGTTATACTTCGGTAGTTTTTCTTAGACAGAAGTCAGAGGTCTTTGAGCACCTAAAAGAGTTTAAGGAACTTGTTGATACTCAATCAGGGAGAAATATCAAATCCCTCCATATAGATAATGGAGGGGAGTATGTCAACAGATATGTTTAGAAAATGTTTCTTGAGGTTTAGATACAATTACAACACACAATATCATACACTCTACAGTAGAAAAGGGTTGCTGAGAGGAAGAATAGATCTCTCAAGGAGATGGTCTCTTGCATGTTGCATGCAAGGTTACTTCCTCAAAAATTTTGGACGAAGGTGCTTAACTATGCCAACTACATATAGAACATATCCCCTCATATATTTGTCAAGGATCAGACTCCTTTTTAGGCTTGGAGTAGCAAAAAATAGGAAGTTACCCACTTCTATATCTTTATATCATGAGCATGGGCCCACATTACCTCTTAGAAGAGGAAAGCATTAGATCCATAGAGATACCCATGAATTTTTGTTGGCTACCCAGATGGTGTGAAAGGATACATACTTATTAATCCTTCTACACACTAGCTCATCATTGAGCGTAGTGTTTAGTTTGAGGAAATTCTCTCTCATGCTCCACATGAGCCACATGCAGATAATTTTTTCCTTCCATAAGTTCAAGATGATGAATCTACACATTCAGACTCCACTTCAAATTTGAGTTATGATACAGATCCAGAGGATTTATAGCATTTATATGCACAAACAAAGCATTTATATTTAGATTCAGTACATGTAGATGAGGAGCTAGAGCACATGCCCAAGTGGTAATATTCCACACTTCAGGATGGAGGAGCCCTTGTTTGGAATCCAATGTATTCAAGGAGGACTAGATATCCATATGAGGATCCTCCTCATGTACTTACTTCCACTAAACCCATGATGCCTCCACATTGTTATATGGTTCAGTCTTCATACCCAGATACCTATAGAGAGGCGCATGGAACCCTTTCTAGGAAGCAGGAATGCAGAAGGAGTACAACTATCTCCTCGAGATCCATACTTGGGATCTGGTTTTTCTTCCTTCATAAAGGAAACTTTTCAGATGAATATGGGTCTACAGGACCAAAAATGAAGAATACATACATGTGAGAAGACATAAGGAAAGACTGGTTTCCAAGGGATTTAAATAGAGACATGGGATCGACTATGATGATACTTTTTCTCTAGTAGTAAATTTTGATTCTATTAGGTTGCCCCTTGCCATTGTAGTAGCCAGGGGATGGAAAGTACATCAGATGGACATGAATAATTGTTTTCTTCACGGGGATCTCTCAAACGATATTTATATGGACCATCCACTTGGATTCATACATAATTCATCTTTAGTGTGCCAACTCAAAAAGTATATCTATTTCCTCAAGCAAGCTCCTAGAGCATGTTATGCAAAGATGGTCTCCTTATTTCTCTCCAATAAGTTTTTCATATGCAAATCCGATCCAAATGTCTATATTTTAAGGACCACTGACTCAATTTTGATCCTAATCATGTATGTGGATGATCTTTTGATCAACGACAACTCGGTTTCAACGATTACCTCAGTCAAGGGAATTCTTCATGACATGTTTTCGATGATGGACATGGGTCCACTCCATGTCTTTCTTGGTCTCGATATCAACCAGGATGATTCAGGAATCAACTTGTCTCAAGCTAATTATGCATAGGATATCATGGAGATATTCCAGATGTCATATCAGAATTCTGCACCTACATGTTTCTTATATGGGGTTAGAATTGAGGATGTTTAGGATACACTAGTGGTAGAAAACACCTTGTATTGACAACTTGTAGGGATCCTTTTCTATCTCACCCACACCCAACCAGATATATCATATGAAGTAGGGGTAGTATCCAAGTACATGCAGGAGTTGCATGAGTTACACATGAAGGCTTCCAAGTGCATCCTTAGACACATTCAGGGAACCATCAGTTATGGGATCCTCTATACATCAAGTTTCCAGTTGGATCTCATAGGCTTCACCGATTCTGACTAGGTTGGTGATGGCACTGATCACAAGTCCACATCTGAATACACTCTTAGTTTGGCTTTAGAACCTATTTGTTGGTCGAGCAAGAAGAAATATATTATTGATATATCTTCAATTGAGGTCGATTATAGATCAGTAGTTAACATTACCATCCAGGCATTGTGGCTATAGAAATTCCTTATATATTTGGGCATCGAGTTCCACATATTGAATGTCATTTCATGTGACAACAAGAGTACTCTCGAGTTTTGCAAAGACCCAATGTAGTGGCAGCAGAAAAATTCTATCGATATCCATATGCACTACATCATAGATCTAGTCCCGGAGAGGATCATCAACCTACAGTTCTATCCTTCCTCTGAAACATTTTATGATATCTTCACCAATACTTTCACTGAGAATAAATTTCACTCTCTGCACGATCGTCTTAGAGTGAAGGGAACAATTACCTAGCAATTGTCTTTCTCTTCTTTTGATACATTGTATTTTGAGGGGGGGGGGGTTCCCATGAGGTTTTCCCTCTTTCCTCACTTTATTTCAATTTTCATTAGTTTAATTTTTCATGGGTACCTAACATGGCCTCTATTGTCGTGACCCATTCATTATGTATACTCCCTAGTAGTGTTCAAGGGGGGTGTTGGAGATATTACACACACCTCGGATTTTTCTTTCATTTTATTTTCCTAAGTTTATTTGGCTATGTTGAGGGTCCCTTAGTCTAATGTATTCTCTCCTCATTGAGGATATTCTCCCCAAGACAAGTGTGACACATACCCTCCAATCAATTCTCAGTTATCGATTAGTTAGACTAGTTGAGTGAAGTTTTGCATGTCAACCTCGACTTTATCATCAAGTGTTGCATGATAACCTTGGTATAATCACCAATGATTCACACTTTCCTTGGAATCATCACCAGTAAGGTGCATTCCACATGTGTGAGTGATCGCCTCCACATTTCACTCTGGTTTGGCTAGTTAACTGATGACCGCATGACCATTTAACTAGGACTAGGTGGCAGTTGATTTCAATGACTTCTAGTGTGTGTCAGATCTCTCTAAAACACTCCTAATGCACAATAGTTGACCACTATGTTGATTTAGTTGTGTGATATAAGTTATATCACTTGTATTGTATCATTGATCTCATTCGGTTAATAGAAATTCTTTCATTCTTTCCTCCATTTTTGTCTCTTCTCTTCACACCATTGTATGTTGTGTATGCTTCATTGTTAGATAGATCTTATGTGTAGGTATCTAAAAGAATATGCAATATTATCACTAAATATCCCTATGTATTGTATTTGTTCAACACTTTACATAATTTAAAATGGGTCTCATATGCCCAAGATATGCCATTTTTCTCCCACATACTGTTGTCCCATACTTAGCCATTTTTCTCTCACATATTATTTCCCCATACTTAGCCATTTTTTCATTTTCCTTATTCTCCACTCTCCACACTTTATACTTAGCCATTTTTCTTTCCTTCCACTCTAATATCCTTCCTCACTACTCTCCATACTAAGACATTTTTCCAATCATCCACACCATTTCCATATTTAACTATTTTCCACACTTAGCCATTTTCGTACTTAGCCCATTTCCATTTTCAATATCCTCTTAGTTCATTTTCATAATTCATTTCCACATTCATTTTCATAATTCATTTTCATTTTACATTTACCATTTACCATTTTACTCTTCCCATTTCCTTTTCCCATTTTCCATTTTTCATATTTCCATTTTCCACTTTCCATTTTCTATATTTCATATTTCATTTCCATTTTATTATTCTCATGTAACTCTATGACTTACCTACCCAACACTTAGTCATTTTTCATGAATTACCAATTTTAAATCCTCTTTACACTAAGTCTTTTATTGTGGATGGAGGACAACCTCCTTCTTCATTTACCTTTATTCCCCATGTCTTGTGTCCCACACCAACAATCCCATTACATTCAATTTGCATCCCTCCACTTTCGCATTACCAAAATTACACCCTCATTAAGTTTTATACTTAGTATTTTTTTTTTAATGTGGGATACCATACCCTCATTTTCACCTTCACTCCCACATGACTTCTTGTTGGACAGTTGATTGTCATTGATGTTGTTGGATAGTTGGTTGTCATTGATGTCAACAAGCAGTGGTTTTCATTGATGTGAACAAATGTGATGGGTGTATTTGAGAAGTCTCCAAATTGGTCCACTTATGGCACAACTCTAAGCATGGCCCTCATAGAAAGACACTTTGAAGAAGTATACAAGAAACCCATAGGTGTGGTCATGATGCTTGAATTTGTTTGAGGAATAAGGACATGAAGGAAAATGTAAATGCAGGTAACATATTCATACATGGATAGTCATTGTCATGCTATTTCCAATGGTAGGTGGAACATCACATAGTTCCTCATGATTGAGGATTTATGAGGTCATGAAGTTGGAAGCCCCAAAGATGGGTTAAGAAGCCCCTATGGAAGCCCCAAATATGGGTTAAGAAGCCCATAATTGGTTGCAAGTCATTAATGAAAGGGTAAAGTGCTTGTAACAAGAAAGTTCAAGAAGCCCTAAAGTTAAGGAAATATGTTACTTAGAAAAAGTATATATACACCTCAAGATGTCACTCATAAGTACATTCACACAACATTCTATTGAATATATTCTATGTGAGTAAGTGAATCTTATATGAGGTAGCCAAGGAGATCTGAGGCAAATTTCAAAGGGAATATGAAGTGAAGAAGGGAGGATGAAATCTTGTGATGATGTGTTCTAAGGTATGTTATTTTAAGGTAATATTACCATTTTCACTATAACTTGTTTTCTAGAATGATTCAGATAGTGAAAATTTGAGGTTGTTGAGAATACATAGCAAGGTACATGTGGTAAACATTTTAGCTTCTGGGTCATTGTATGTTTAAATATACACTCTATGGAATATAGGGTTTTTGGATAGTCCTGAAACTAGTCTCAAAAAGGTGTTATGGGTAACACAGTCATAATTTCTTCATAGAGGATCCAAATTCTACGAGACCAATTTCAGTGGAAATATAACAGTCTTTAGTATATTTTTTGCAAGTTTCAAAATCAGATATCAATTATTGAGTGTGTAGCATCTTGCACAAGTTCACTCTCCAGAATAGGATAAAATTTAGCAAGGTCTTCCATTTTTTCTCTAACTTATGTTCTGAGAAGTTCCAGACCTTGAAATTTTGAGAAGATGGAAGAAAGATCTCATCGTATCTTTGGTTAAAATTTCAGACCTTAATTAATTACAGGTACATATTTACTCTTGTTGAAATTTAGGGTTTGTGACCAATCCAAAACTAGTCCCACGAGACTAAGGTAAAGTTTGATGACGATGTTATTCTCTTGTTGCTGAAGTTGATAAAGAGCTACATATCTGTAATATTCTGTATCAGGTCCGCTACAGGATCATAGGTATTCTTTACATGTGTTATTAAGGGATATGTTTATGGTACATGCTTGAGGAATGTCTTGATGATGACAGTACATGATATGGTACACCTTTGTGATGATATGATACATTGTTAGAAGCACATGTTGGCTATATTGGTATCTTGGTATTGTGGCTATCTTGGTTATGCTTGAGGCACTTCATTGATGATATCTTATGATGTACATGATATGGTACATGGTTGATGTACTTGGTATGGTACATGGTTGTTGCATGATATGATACATGGTTGATGTACATGGTATCATACAGGTTTGGTACATGGTTGATGCATGATATGGTATAGGTGTTTTCAGACAAATTAATCAATGTAGACACAGACTAATATCCCTAGCTTAGGAACCCAAAGCTAGAACAAAATATCACATAACATATTACTTTCCTTAGATTCATTTAATCGAAATATTGATAATTAATGACTTATACCTCTTTATCGATGGTTGTCCTCACTATTTGTAGCTCCAATATTGATTCAATGGATTTTGAATGGAAACTTGCATAAGAAAACAAACTAACCAGTGAAAGAAACAATATTACTTCGACAAATCTATACAGATGACCAAGGAGAAATGTAATAAAGACAATTTACAATGAACAATCTTTATAGGAAATAAAACATGTTACTGCATGAATAATAATGGAAGAGTTACAACGAGTGCCTTGGTGTTGTGAGGCTCTTTCCAATGGTTCATTTCTCCAATACCCACATTTCTTCCATGATTTCCATCACCATCAACTGAATACTTTGACACAAGAATCTCTCAAGGCTAAAGAACAATCTTTTGATCACAAATCAGAAGCTAAAGCTATTAACCATTATTCACTACTAGTTATCATCCATTAGATATTAACCTTTTTCTCGTGAGATAAGTCTCCTTTTATAGATTGAAGAGGATTTTAGGATGAGAGGTTATGATTTACCAAATCAGGAGTATGGGTGAGATCCAAACCAATCGGAGGACACCTCATATCTGAATCTTCTCTTCTAGAAACTTCATGAATTTCTCATTTTTCCTTCCTTTCAAACAGTGTTGCACCCTGTGAACTAGCAACATGAGACACTGTCACAGGTTGCAGTGGTGCAACATGAGACACTATCGCAGATTGCAGTGGTGCAACATGTGACACTTAAGAGTGTCACATGCTCAAGTGGTGAAACATGAGACACTTTCATAAAATAGTGTTTTTAATAAATTTTACTTATTTCATGGAAAGGTATTTCTTGAATGATCATGGATTTTAAGCTTTGGATGATGGAAGGTAGGTGAAGATTATCGGTTGCGAAAAAATAATGTGTAGCAACAGGGTTGATGTATATGGTTTGGTGATGTTTTTGGTATCGAGGTGATTGGATCTAGATATAGTTGGTTGATCATTAGTGACATGTTGATGTGATAGTGGTAGTCACAGGTTGATGTGACACTGGTAGTCATAAGTTGATGTGATAGTGACAGTGATAGGTTGGTTGATGTGACAGTGAAAGTTACAGGTTGTTTGATGTGACACTGATAGTGACAGGTTGGTTGATGTATTGGTAACAGTGGCAGGTACAAGTTGATCAGTGGTAGTGACAGTGAGTCTACACTTATATTTCAGGGCAGTAATACAGGGCAAGGAAAGGGGGTCATAGCCTCCTTCTGGTTGGTGCTAGAGAACTCAGGGAGTTGGTGCTTCCTCTAGGTTGGTTCATGTAAATCAAGGGGCCATATCCTCCTTCTGGTTGGTGCCAGAGAAATTAGGGATTTGGTGATTCCTTTAGGTTGGTGCTTGTAAATTAGGGGGTGTGTGCCTCCTTCCAGTTGGTGTTGGAGAATTGGGAAGTTGGTGCTTCCTATGAATGTATTATTGATATATATGAGAAACAATTCTGTGTTTTTCTCCCATTTGGATTTCCATGTAAATTTTGGTGTACTTTGCATTTGTTGTGATATTGTTGATTGGTATTACTTATGGTTATTTGATCATGATATATTGAATGTAATCATAAATTATATATTGTTGATAAATTTGAAGTTTATATATTGT
>JZKD02S0600392.1:58600-91034 GCA_000966675.3 Picea glauca | reverse complement strand
CAAATTTGGTCCTTCGGAAAATAGTTTAATCACTAGAAGGAATATCATGGAGTATACTAAGATTTGGGTACCATAGTTTAATGAACAAATATATGATTTTTGGAGCGCAAAAATGAAAGCATTTCTAGGAGCATAAGGATTTGAGATTTGGCAATCAGTTGTGACAAGATACACTGCTTCAAAGAAACCAAAGATTGCAGCTAGGAAGGAAATGAAAATAGAAAACAAAATAGCAATAGATTTCATCTAGGAAGAATTGCCTAATCCAATAAGAGAAAAAGTTGGAAAATGTTCATCAACTAAAGAAACTTAGGATAAGCCATATAATCTAGACTCTAAGAAATCCCATTCTACCATAGATATGGAATATGCTAATCATAATGAATAATATTTTGAATTAGTATGGGAAGAAAGAATCTCATCAAATCAGACAGATTCAAAAGAAGAAGATTATGAGAGACACCTAAAAAGTGATTTAAACAAGTTGGTCAAAGAAAGAGAGAAAAACAAGTCACTAGAGGAAGAAATTGATCAAGATAAAAAGGGAGTCTCAAAAAATCAACTCTGAAGAAGTCGAGCAGATTATTACAAACCTAACATTCCAAATAGAAGAAGCCATAAGGATTGAAGAAACACACAAAAGACAGTCGGAAGAAAAGCAGTTTTTGGAAGCCGAAATAGTAGCACAAAGAAAATAAGCATACAAGAGAGAAGATATTTTGACTATCCATCTCAAGGAAAGATCTATGAATTTAAATAAGATTGAAGCATAATTTAGTCAACAAGAAATAAGACTTGAAGAATAAATTGTCTCTTTGAAGACCCAATTTGAAGAAGCAAAGAGAAAGGAAGAAGTCATGAAGATCCAAATGATGAAGAAAGAAGAAGATTGTGAGAAGCTTTAAGAAGAAGTTGTCACATTAAGAATTAAAGTCGTTAATCTCAGCAAGAACGTTGAAGGGAAAGGAAACAACACATCACCAGTAAAGAAAATTGAAGAAAAATGTTACAGGTTACTAGAAAGAAATAATGAAGAGAAGGCTAAGAGTTATGCAAAAGTTATCAAATATTATATTAAGAAGGAAGAATGTGATCCCTCAAAGAAGAACATTCCAGAAATGAAGAAAACTCAAGAAGAAGATTACAAAAGAGGCATATATCAAGGAATACCTCCCTCTTTTAAGAATTAAAGAAGATTCAATCATTATGAAGGAAACAATTGAATAGAAGATCGTGATCACCCAAGGCATGATTTCAGAAGGACTACATCACAAAGAATATCATTCACTCTCAAGTATGAAAAATTATTTTATGGTCATTGTTTTATTTGTACTAACGTTGGACATAAATCTATAGATTGTAGAGCTTATAGAAGAAATGGTGTTGTGTCCCTTTCATCACCTAAATGAGCAAAATAAAGATGCTTACAAGCCCAGTTGGGTTAGCTGGGAAAGACAACAGTGAATGAAAGAGTTAGGAACATCAAGCATAAGAAATAAGCAAAGAACTAAGCTAATAACAATAAAAGAAACTAAACTAGAGTGCATAAGGGAAATATGACAATAAAATAAACATGTATGCCACCAATGGATAAGTTGTATTAGTGGGAAAACAAGGAAGACCTCCCTCTTTTACAAAAGAGGCATATATCAGGAAGACCTCCCTCTTTTAAGAATTAAAGAAGATTCAATCATTATGAAGGAAACAATTGAATAGAAGATCATGATCACCCAAGGCATGATTTCAGAAGGACTACATCACAAAGAATATCATTCACTCTCAAGTATGAAAAATTATTTTATGGTCATTGTTTTATTTGTACTAACTTTGGACATAAATCTATAGATTGTAGAGCTTATAGAAGAAATGGTGTTGTGTCCCTTTCATCACCTAAATGAGCAAAATAAAGATGCTTACAAGCCCAGTTGGGTTAGCTGGGAAAGACAACAGTGAATGAAAGAGTTAGGAACATCAAGCATAAGAAATAAGCAAAGAACTAAGCTAATAACAATAAAAGAAACTAAACTAGACTGCATAAGGGAAATATGACAATAAAATAAACAACATGTATGCCACCAATGGATAAGTTGTATTAGTGGGAAAACACCAAAGAGAAAGGGGAACTATGGGTCCCCTCTTCCTCTAAGGGAGGGATATTGAACCCCCAATGATTGATCTTTTATTACAAGTAGGAAACTAAAAGGAAACGGTGAAGAAAATCCAAAGCACATTCACTCAAGAGGTGATATGAATGGATAAATTAAATGGTGCTTATATGCTCTTGATGAGGAAAGAGGATCCTCCAAGAGAATATAGGCAGCATAACAATAAAAATGAATTCCTTGAAAATATAGTGCATCCATGGCCTCTTTTTATAGAAACGCTTTGCGGCATTATTCAACTAGTCTTTGGTGTGAACAAGGGGCTCTTTAGGGCACCCTTAGGTATTTGACGAGCCCTCCACTCGGATTCATCTCGAATTTGGGTGTAAAATGGACTTGGGAGATGAACCAGAAGTGGGTGGAAGGCCGACCAAAATCATAAATGCATTGTTTTGAGGTGTGTGTGAATTTTTGTGTCCACAATCGCGCATGAGGCGCATATGCACTTTTTAGGTGTTATCCAATTGTCACACGTGCGCACACTGCCTTTATTTCCTTAGCGCATGCTGATTTTTAAACCAGTTGTATAGTTTTGTGCCTTTTGGAAATGCATTTTCTAGGCCATGGATGAACAAATGGGTGTTTTTGAAGATGTTGGATTCCAGTGATAACAGATGCCCCCTGATGTGTGAGGTTAAGAGCATACGTATAGATGAAATAAATCAATGTTTCTTATACTAAGAGTACCTTTGTAAGAAAGAGCATTATGAGGAGTTTCAAGAGCGACCCATTAGAGGCGGAGGGGAACTGGTAGGACCCAATCCTTTCACAAGGTGTGAAAAATAAAACTGTGTACAAACGAGGTGGGCATGCCCCATGCTCGTGTTATGTAACTCAAAAATGTGGAATATAGTAATTGAAGTTGTTTGTTTCTGTAGATGACTACAGTTCCCTCATGGGCATGTTGATAATAACAGAGGACAATTCGGATGGTGAACAAACTTTGAAAAGAGGTGAGGACACATGTAAGAAGTGTTGATGGTACGCAGGCATTGATATCCTAGCAATTTTCAGAGGTCTTTGACAAATATAAAAAACAACTGCAATAGTCTCAAAGTAAGACCCACCGCAACATGATAAGGTGTTGAATTCGAATGTCGTGGGGGTCAATGACGACAGAGAGCAATGATGGTTCTCTCTATGTCATCTAAGACACCTCATTGGAAAGGGAATGAGAGTCAAGATACTGTCGGCCCTCTGGAAACTGTGTTGATGTCAACAGGAAGGGAGACGTGACACCAAGAAGCAAAGGGCTTCATGAAATCCACATGGTAAGATCAGGGACTAAGGAGATACATGGACGAAGTCAATATGCGGTGAGAGTCAATACTGCCCTTGGTTGGGGATATTTATGAAGGATAAGTGGCAGCAATTGTGGAACTGAATCTAGCATCAGGGGGACGACTAGATGAGGGTCATGTTGTTCCAGAGGTGTGACAAAGTGGACAAACGCAGAGATAAGGGGAAATGGATTGTGGGATACTCAGGGTTTATGAAAAATGTCAACAGAAGGAGAAGGGAATGAATTCCCCAACCAAGGGCGACATGGGTTGATTCTGTTGGGAAAGGAAGGTCGCTAAGGGTGACGAAAAAAATCTATGTAAAGGTTGGAAACCAAGGCTTTTTACATTTACCAAATAAATAAAGAATCGGTTGGGAAAAGTGTACAAATACATAATTGGGTGCCCCAGTGAAATATGGCTTGGCCTCTGAGGGCACAAGTTGCGTGGAAAGCAGGTGGAGGGTGGGGGCCCCTTAGGTGGGTTTTTGTTTTAGGTAAAATGAATAGAGGAAAATTTGCAAATGGGAAAAATGATGGTGGATGATATGGAGGGCTAATGATACTATAGAGGGGCAGTCAAAATGTGAATTGTGACAAGAATACACGGGAGTCCACTATGGGGAAGTTAGCAAAGTGAGGAGAAGGAACATGCAAATGATTCTCGAGGATGCAAAGACTGTGAGGACTCCCAACAATAGGTGGTGAAAGAAGCATGAGTCTCAAAGTGTTAAGGGGGGTTATGAATGGGACAACTCATGTGGGGAAGAGTGTTATCGTGTGAGAGTAATGAAATGCAACGGAGGTGTGAGTACCATAGAGTCGAATGGGGGGACCTTAGAGGCAAATATTGGAGGGTGTGATTGGGACATGAAATTGATATTCAGAGGGAATGATTACATGCTAGTAGCAATTTTATACCTGAAAGGGTCGTGCTGATTTTTGGTGACCCAGTAGTTGCACACATGAAAACCAAATACTCAACATGAACAATATCTGAAGATAAAGAACATATAACTGTTATTTGATAATTTTGAACATAATCATGCATACCTAGGCATGATGTGAGAAAAACGCTCCCTGGGGGCCGAGGATGGATGGTGGCCTGGGGACTTTGACTGTGTAGGTGGCAGGATCTTGGTCCCGTGGCTGAAGACGAATTGGAAAATGGAAGCTCGGAGCTCCTAGAATGGAGTATGGAAGTTTGGAAAAAGGGACTATATATAGTTGTAGGGACCACATTGCCACCTCATTTGTACTTGTTTCCAGAGTGATTGGACGAGATATTTGAGGATAGATTTGGATATTCTAGGAGATCAAGCCAACCGATTCAGGATCAACGAGTTTCAGGTTAGTGGTCGTATCCTCTGGCACAGTAGCTAGGGGTTATTTTTGGGTACGGTTTGTACAGATAGTCGTACAAGGGGGATTTGTGAGAGTTCCCCCCCCAGTGCGTGGGCGATCGAGGGTTTCATGCACACAAGTGTGTGGCTGTAATTTGGAGAGTCATGCACAGGGGTACTCAAATGGGGAAAACAGGCGTGCATGGGATGCGTGCCTGTGAAAATCACAACAACGCATCCATGTGTTGTTGTGTTCCTGACAGTTGCACATTTGTTCTCTACTGTGGAGTTAACAGGTGCACTATGATGCACGTTTGTGTGTGTGACAGGGGCGCATGAGTGCCCCCCTATATAGCTAACAGTCTCGCATGAGAGAAAAACTATGAGGTGAACAGTCACACATGAGTTCATGACTGTGGGGTGAACAGGCACGCATATGGGTGTGCCTGTAAGGGAAAAATCCACGCCTATGAGGTAAAGCTAAACGGTGTATAAACTAATCTTTTTTGGAGATTTTGATGTTTTTATGAGTTGTGATGGCTGATCAAATCTTGTATGTGTGGATGCAGGCTACCAATTGACGATGTTGATCCACTAGAGGGAGAGGGACTGGGCCCACCTCAGAGAGGGGGTGAGAGATGAGGAGTCGACTATTCATGGTGCTTTGGCAGCCTGTGGGCTGCTGAAGATTTTTGAGTGCTCGTTGGTGAGGGCACAGGAGTACCTTTTGCAGTTCTTGATTTCCATGTGGAGTTTGGATTTGCAGTGTTTCATCGTGTGAGGTGAGCACCTGGCATTCTTTGTTGTAGAGGATATATACTTTTTGACTAGGTTCCTGTTTCAGGGGACCCTGCTACTTGTCGAGATTGTGGTACTTGGGGATGGGAAGTTGGTTGTCCTAGCCCAGACCTATTGTTTCAGAGAGGATTTCATGTTTGGTTATGTGGTGAGGATTGGGGCGATGGATGCCCTGATGCATCGGTGTGTTGCATCGATGATTGTGAGGGTGTATGGATCTCTCGCAACTCAGCGGATTAGTGGGGTAAGCTGACGATTATGCAGAGGGCACTGGGGGTTGAGCATTTTGCTTGGGGCTTGATGATGCACTCCACAATGGTGGCGCAACTGGACAGGTATCGAGCTGCAGACTTGGGGGATTTTTCCTTTGGGTCTATCTTGGTAGTATGGTTCTTGGAGAGGGTTCCCATGTTGCGCCCGAGAGTTTAATTAGATGCCCCAGGTATCAGAGAGTCACAATTAAGGTGGTGGGAAATGACTCTGGTTCACCATGGTGGTGGGGAGGGTGGCCATTATTTCACGGCCGAGGTTGCACAAGTGTGGCATAATATGTCGCATATCATACTGCAATATCCTTATTTTGGGGTGAAATTCCAAGATGATTCGGATATGGTGCTACCCCCTGGAGAGGTGTTTGACCACAGAGGTATGATCTTAGATGTTTTGATCTTTAGATAGTATAGCATGTTTTTTATGTATAGATGGATGTCGATTTTATCATTTGTTCATTGTGTGTGCATATGTGGGACCTCGCGGGCACGAGGTTGAGTTGGTCAGAGCATCGGCTTGTTAGGGACCTGTGTAACCACCGCAGGGAGATTCATGGGCAGGGGAGAGACGAGGACGGGAGGATTTTGGGGTGAGACCCGTTGATGATGAGAGACCATCTAGGAGACGTCGTTATGATGACCCGGGTGCAGGGCCTTCTCATGGTCCTCCAGTGGGTGCTGGGGGAGAGTCCGAGGATATTCACTGCCGCCTGGAGGTGGTACTATAGGAAGTGCTTGAGGGCATGTGGTCACATAGTCAGGACGAGGGAGTCCTATACTAGTGTGTGGGTCTTCCGGTGGAGTGGAATACCATGGTCCATAGAGTAGCGGTAGCGGGAGCCACGATGACTGGGTGACTTCCCCCAGGACCTGAGGGACCCCTAGCTGGTGGGGCACCTCTGCCCGAGAGAGGACCAGGTGGTGGAGCATTAGAGGCACCTTGAGTGCCCCTGTATAGTTATTTTTTAATGTATAGAGGCCTGCGATCCTATTTTGTATATGGTTTTGCGACACCGGTTTTGTACTTATAGGAGTGAGATGGTCACTTACCTATGGGTGTTGTACTTGATGTATTGTTTTTTGTAAACATTGCTAGCACATTGACTGGTATATATTTATGGATATACATTTTTGGATCTCTATGATGTTCATATGTGATGATGTTTTTTGTTTATATGGTTAATTTATATGCTTTGACAGACGGTTGATGAGTTATGTATGTGTAATGGTATCTTGATGGGATAAATGCCAATCTAACACTAGGTTAGCCATATTATATGCTATTTGATTAAATTGCCTTGGAATATGTGTGAATTTGATTGAATCAAAATGTCGAGATAAAATTCTAACTTGCAGGTATTTGCGGAAGATGCATGGATCACGTACACGGTACACATTGTTGAGTTGGAGGATGACGATTTGGGAATCTAGTAAAATGCTAAGGTGAAGAATATGGTGATGATCAACCTTGGAAAGGAGGCCAATGAAGGTTGTGTACTCTGCTTGGTTGTTGGTAGTTGAGCCCAGGCATATGCCGCTGGAGTGGAGCAGTTCATGCGAGTGTGTATAGAGGGACCAAGCGGTCGAAGCAAGATTCTTTGTCCAACGGCTAGATCCATCGACGTAACCGATGTGGAAGGTCAATGGAGGAGGCATCTATCAATAACACAAATGATAGATTAGACGTAAGATATAGAGGAAAAAATAAGACTAAAAACTATACAGAAAGAAAAATCCTAGTGAAGCATGGCTATGCTTAGGCGTAAAATTTCTTTAAGTAGAACCCATTGATAGGTTCCTTGAGGGGGTGGCCTTCAGGAGAGGCCAGGATGTATGTTCCTTTAGTGAGGAAATGTTTAATGATGTAAGTTCCATGCCATAATGACTTGAATTTTCCATGTCCAAAGGTATCGTGGGCGATATCGTAAGTAAGGACGAGGTCACCTTCATTGGATGATCGAAGGTTGACATGGAAATCAAAGGTGGCCTTTAACCATTTTTTGGCTACTTCATTGTTCTGTAATGAAGATCGACGGTCTTCGTCTAGTGACTCTAAGTTCAGAAAATTCGACTCCATCGGAGCAATGTCGAATACTAGATCGATAGTGGTGCGTAATGTGGGGATTTTTCATTCAATGGGGAGAGTGGCCTTGACTCCATGGACTAGGTGAAATGGTTTGCAACCAGTGGCAGTTTTAACTATCATGCGATAAGCCCACAATGTGGAAAACAACATAAGGTGCCAATTGGAATTATGTTTGTTCACCGTGTGTTGCAACATGGTTTTGAGGACCTTTTTGACTTCCTCTACTTGTCCATTGGACTGAGGGTAGTATGGGGAGTCGAACTCGTGGGAGAATCCTAACCTGGAGGAGAGTTCGATGAAAATCTCATTCTCAAAGTGTTTCCCATGATTGAAGACTATTTGTAGGGGGACTCCAAATCGGGAGATGACGTGGTTGAAGAAAAAATGTGTTACAGTGTCAGCAGTGTTGTTGAAGGTGGGCATGGATTCAGCCCATTTGGTGAAACAATCGACTACCATGCTGATGTATTTGTGTCCATTACTAGATGGGGGGTTGCAAGTCATGAAGTCGATGCCCCATTTGCAAAAGGGGCTGGCAGTAATGACTGGGTGGAGAAGAGAAGGTGGTGCTCTCGCTTTGTTGGCATATAGATGACATTTGTCACATCGCTTCACAGTGTGGATGCTATCGTGAAACAATGTGGGACAAAAATATCCTGCTCAAATGATTTTCTGGGTGATGGACATCCCTGAGAGGTGGCCACCGCAAGCACCGCTATGGAAATCATTCAAGACTCGGTCGGCTTCGTCGATATTCAAACATCGAAGAAGTATGGTGTCGACCCCTTGATGATATAAGATATCGTCATTAAGGAGGTTGTGAGGGGCCTAATGCTGAATGCGTTGGTGATTGTCCCTGGAGAGGTGGTTGCCGAACTTCTGTGTTCGGAGGTAGATGAGGAGATCGTCATACCAAGGATCATCCGAGGGAATGTAAAAGAGATGTTCGTCAGGGAAGTCGGTATTGACGGGGGTACTGGTAGTATCGAAATGAAATGTTGTACTGAGTTTCGAAAAGTACAAGGGATTTGTTGCTTTTAGGTGTTGAAAATTCGAGGTCGTACTCCTGAAGGATGACGATCCATTGGGAAAATTTTCCATTAATTTGTCGGGGAATGAGCAAGTATTGTGTTGGGTTGGAATCAAGTAAAACCTTGGTAGTTCGAGGCAGGATGTAATGGTGCAGTTTTTGGATAGAGAGGACGACTGCAAGGGCGAGTTTCTCTTCATGATTGTATTTCAAGGGTGGCCCTGAAAGGTTTTTAATAACATAATAGATAACATGCTCTCGATCGTCATCCCCTAATTGGATGAGAACTCCTACTACGAAGACGGCTGAGGCCGATAAGTAGAGGATATAGTCGCGGTCATAGTCGGGTGGACTAATCAATGGGGCATTAGAGAGGGTTGCTCTGAGATCGTCAAAAGTGTTTTGGGCATGTTCGTCCCATTGGAATGGGATATCATGATGTAAGAGGCGAAGGAAACCATGTGCCCAAGTGGTGTAATCAGGGACAAAGCGGCGTAAAAATCTAGCTTTGCCTTGTAGGCTCTACAGTTGGCATAAATTCCGCGGTGGGGGAATTTTCATGATGGCTTGGACCTTGAGGGGGTCGACTATGATGTCGTGTTGGGAGTAGATGAACCCAAGGAGGCATCCAATAGTGATGCATAATATACATTTGAGGGGATTCAAGCGGATATTGTACCGACGAAACCTATGAAATACAATGAGTAAGTCATCTAGGTGTTGAGTGCGTTTCTTGGATCGAGCAGTGAGATCGTCCAAGTAGGAGAGAATGATTTGAGCCAGATCATGAAAAATGTATGTCACAGTGCATTGAATAGTGGCTCCAATGGTCTTGAGGCCAAAAGGAATGACACGATATGAAAAGGTACCCCAAGGGGTAGTGAATGTAGTTTTGTATTGATCGGCTGGGTGGATGTGAATTTGATTGTAGCCAGAGAAGTCATCCATGAAGGACAAAGCCTCATGGCCAGCACAATCATTGATAATTTGGTTGATGAAGGGTGCTGAAAAATTGTCTTAGGGACAAGCATGATTGAGATTTCAAAAATCCATACAAACACGGATAGTTCCTTTCTTTTTGTTAACGAGGATGGGGATGGAGACCCGTCACGTATATGAGATGGGGTATATGAACCCTGCAGTGCATAATTTGTCAATTTCAGCTTTGATGGATGCTGCTTTGGATGGGTGCAATGGACATTTCTTTTGTCGTAAAGGGGTAATATCAGGCCATGTGTCTATATAGTGTTCGACAATAGAGGGATCAAGGTTGGGAATCTCTGTGTACGACCAGGAAAAAATGTCTCGGTATTCCTGGAAGAGAGTTTTGTAAGTGATGATTTCTTTAGGAGAGAATGCAACATCGATGGTGATTTCCTCTATGATGCCAAGTTTGATGGAAATATCGATTTTGATAGTGGGGGAAATGTTGGCCATACTACCTTCCTCAAAATCATCTGGGTCAGGGATAGGGTTATTGAACTAGTCTATATTCCCTGATGGGATAAAATATTTGGATTCGATTGCGTATATGGATTTTTGGCTAAGAGGAGAAAAGGCGTCTTGTGAGAGAAAGAGAGATCGGTGGTGGATCGGATTCCATGGGAAATCGAGGGTGGTTAATTCCTCGAGGATGTCTTTGTCACAGTGGAACTGTCAAGAATATAGTGGATCCAGGGGAATAAAACTAGTGACTATCACCGTGTGGTTGTCTTCAGGTGGTGACGATGTAGAGGGGGTGTCGTAAGGAGGTTGTGATGGTTCGCTCGACATAAACCAAATATCGAGGTATTGTGGGTTGAAAATGGTGGTCGGACGTAAGATTTCCATGGGGAAATGAACTGGAGAATTGAGGGGATTTGGGTGCAAATCCTCCTCTAGGCTATCAACAAACCATGGAGGAGTGGGAAGTCCCTCAGGCTTGTGGGGTAATATATAAACAATATTGAGAGAGAGAGTAGGGGAAACTATCGGTGCCATCGGAAGTGGGGTGATGGTAGGATTGGGAATAAGGACTGATTGACGATGCCTATACTCAATGATCATATGACATTGGTATGTGAAGTGATGAAGTGATTCACAGAGAGCGCAAGAACATTGCATACGTTCATTGATCGAGGTCGTGACATAGTGGATGTTAGTGACATGCATGTGAGATGATGCAGATGGAGGAGGTTCTTGTTGGAATCTCTAGCGGACTGCCATTAGAGTCTATCAAAATTGAGGTAATGCCAGGAAATGGTGGGTGTAATGGCCATACTCAGAATAGATGAAACATGTGAATTTGGTTCACAACCCGTTGCTACATGTGTTAGGGGGTGTAGTGGTAGCACTGGAGGAAGTGATGAGTGGTGTCGGTGCCCACAGAAGCTGAATTAAATTGCGTAGCTCAGGGAGAGATGGGCACTTATTGGTGGGGTGTCCATCTTTCTCACATAATGCACAAGGAGGCTAAACTCATGGTGGAATTGGAGTGGTGGGATATTTCTTCTTCTGTCTGCCCCCAGCTATAGCAAGGGTGTTAGGAAGTGGGGGAGTGGGTGGGATGGTGGGGGTAAGTATTGGAATCTGGATTAGGATTCCTTTTGTTTGGAAAGGGAGGGATGGTTGAGGGACCATCTCAGGTGGATGTAGATACCATACTAGAATTTCCAGCACCACATTGGTAAGGGTAAGCGTTGTGGTTGCCTGGAAATCTTGCACGCCCGAGGAGGGGTAAACGAAGGGGATTTAGGTGATGTCTTGGGGGACTACCTCCCAAACCGGAATGTGGCCTTGGGGGAGGGTGTAATCAGGGAAAGGGGGAGCTGGAGAGTTCTCAAGAGATTCCTGAGGAAGGATCCTTGTGTCTAGTGGGATGTCAGGGAGTAATGAAGCATGTGTGGGAGGAAGGGTATCCCTAGTTTTTGTTCCATTGGATGAGATGACACATACTTGTGATGAGGGATGTATGAGAGGAGGTGCTCCATGGTATGTCCCTAGCAAGGATGGGTCTTTGAAAATTATGGGACCCATTTCGATGAGTGGGTAAGCCTGGGGATTAGTGTGAACAAAGGGTAGGATATTCTCGATGTTGGAGAAAGGGTTGGGCTCGTAATGAGACACTTGGTCAATAGTGATGATCTTCCCATTGTGGGGAAACATCATTGTACGAAACACAGAAGAGGCCATTGCCTTCATCACATACATGTAGCTATGCCCAAACAAGATGTTGTAATCTAGCAGAGTGTCGATAACTTCAATGTCAATGAGGATAGTTTTCCCCCGAGTTCAATGGGGACATTTTGAAAGAGCCCTTCAGGAGAGGATGGTCGTCCATCATAAGCTCTCAAAGTTATGGCTAATGGAATGAGCTCGAGGGAATCTAGTTTCTGCCATACGATTTTGGACATGATGCATGTGGATGCACCTTCATCAATGATGCAATGGTGAACTGTGATGTTACGGATTTTAACCGATATTTGGAAAGTGACCAGAGCAGGGAGATGGGGTTCCCCACTATCAAGATCAAAGGTGATGAGGTGAGTATCAGCAAGGTCAACTTCCCCTAAGGTGGAATGTAACGACTTCCATTGAGTAGGGAAGTTTTGAAGGACGTCTAAAATTGACATGGCAAAAGGATATTGTGCCAAGTCATCAACTAGACTGTAATTGTGTGTCGCCCTAGCTTGAGGGTTGTTGATGTTTCATCATAATGGGATGTGAGGGATACAAAGGGGTGGTTTAATATTAGGGTGAGGAATCATCAAAGTTGGGCCAGTTGTGATTGGGGCTACGTCTGAGGTAGTGGGAGTGGAGTCAGGGGGTGTGTTGTATTGACAAATGTGTGTTTGTAGAAGGACTTATTCCTTACTAGTGAGGAGGATAGTGCAATATGTAGGAGTGCCTGGGTTTGCATACTATCCCATATGTGGTGGGGCTGGATGCATCTCTTGTTGGGTGTTCATTACCCTTTGGTGTGGTATGGGGTTTTGTAACATAGCTGGGGGGGGGGGTTGTTGCACATATTCTTGTGGGGCTTGCTAGGGAGTAGGGGGGACTGGGGGATGTGGTCCATTTCTAGATTCTTTCATCCATTTGAAGTCAGCAATTTGAGGGAAATGGTGGGTATAATGGCCATACTCACTGCAAAAGGAAAAAGGGAAGTTTGTCCTAAGAGTGTTGTTATTCTTCCCTTGGTGTTTGTTGTTATTGTCCCCTTGGGGGTTTTGGTTCCCATGATTTTTGTTTCCCCCAACAAGTTGGTTTTGTTGGGGGTGGTTTTGGTTCCCTCCTGGTCCTGTATTATTAGTGTTTCATTTTTTTCCTTTATTTTTGGTATTGTTCAATTGATGAGTCGGGTTAGCCGTGTTCAGCTGCTCAAAATTTTGATATTGCAGAATGGGAGAAGGTTGAACAAATTTAAGCCCAGTGTGTAGTTGTCCTTGTTGAGAAACAATGGATTGGGGAGGACCATGAAATGGGAAGTACAAATTATGGGGTGGTAATGATCCGTAGGGTACATAGGAAGGCATGGTGCTTTCACTAGTGCTTAGGGTGTAAGCAGAGGTAGAGGTGCTTCTAGAACTAGTTTGCATAACTGGGTGTGTCATGGGGGTCGACGGGGGTCCACTTATGGGTGGAGGGGAGGGGAACAGGTTATGGTTGTTGATAGGGGGAGGAGGATAAAAAGGGGGTCCTCCATATACTGGAGGATATTGAGGTGTTCCATACATAGGTGGTTGTTGTAGGTGTGGATTGTGGTGTGTCATGGTACCAATAAATCCATCCCCACAGTGAGACATCCCAGGTTTTTCTTGGCCAAATGGCATGGGTCTCGGGGTGTCAGGAAGTATTGTGTATAAGTACTTGATTGTGAAAAAATGAGTTCGAACTGTTGGGCCTTGCTGATGGTTTCTTCTTTAGATTAAGGGAAGGTGGCGGCCACGCCATTGGCAAGGAGGGAAACAAGGGATTTGAGAAACCAATTAAGGCATTGTTGTTTGGTGGCTTCTGCTTTGCATAGACTACGTCGCTGACGCCATTCGTGAATGTGGTCAGCGATGTGTGTAGCGGGGGTTTATTTAAACTCTGAGAGTAGTTCAATACCATTGTCATGACGGATTGGTAGTTGAAATAAGGTAAAAAATGCTTTGGCCAAAGATTCAAAGGTCGTATGGGACCCAGATTTTTCTTCTACATACCAGTTGGTTGATGGGCCATTGAGTGTGCATTGAAATAATCTCAAGCAGATGGAATCGTCCAGGATTTTGTTTGAAGAGCACCATAAGTGGAAGGTCATGATATGGTTAGCCAGGTCATCTCCCACTTTTCCTTCAATCTTGGGGATGTTTGAAGGGAGTTTGGTAGGAATTGTAGGCCACGTGGGGTCTTGCAAAATAGGATCATTGGTGAGCTTAGTCAGATCTGGTATATTGAGGGAACCCAGGTATGGCATCTAGGGTTGTAGTGGAGGATTAATTCCCATCATGGTGGGAATGTTTTGCATACTTGGCCCTTGAGGAGGATTAGTTCTAGCCATGGTATGAGTTTTGTGTGTACCAGACCCATGAGGGGGGCTAGGTGGGGTTTTACTTCCTCCTGGGGAAGAAGTGTGCCCCCCGCTTCCTTGTAAATGAAAGTGGGTGGATGGTTGACCTTTGGAAGTGGACCCAAGTAAAGTGGAACCGAGCAAAGTGGATTCCAAGACAGTAGAACTCACAGGAGTGTGAGAAGGTGGAGCTGATGAGTTGGCAAGACTATGAACTCCCCCTAGAATGGGAGGGAGATTTAGAAAGCATCTCGAATGATGAGGATTTTTTGGTTCCCCTATGATGTCCGACTAGCAAAGTGGATGTGTGCAAATGGTGATGAGAGAAAAATAAATGAATAAGAGTCTTTGTCTATGATTTTTTTGACCTTCACAATATATCTCATAATCATATGTAATCACAAGAGAATCATACATAAATCAATTGATAAAGAAGCATACATGTGGGGAGGTGGTTTATGTCCGCGTGGGAGAAGAAAGAAAACAAATGCTCGTGTCCTAAAAGATGTAACGTCTTTCCTCTCAAATAGCACTAGACCTTCCAATAACACTCAAAAATGGGGTCTGAAGCCACCGGAAGAGGAACTAGCGAAGGATGAAACAATCAGTTATAATCAGAGGTAGAGTGTGCATATCCTGAAAGAGTTGGAGATATTTCCCAATAGCCACACAAAATATGATCAAGGTGTAATTGCAGCCCACAATTGCCACCTGGGTAGATATCCTAAAATTTGGTCACTAGGTACCTTGGTCAAAGTGCGGCATTTAGATTTTTGGCCTAAGAAATGGGTCACATGCTGGATCCCTTCCAAGAGGTGGGTGCCTCAAGGGGGGATGCACCGATCAACCAGAGCTTGGCCTTCAACCCTTCATTGTTATCTCCTTGCCTTATGATGTTAGGAACACTTGACTTGGAGGATTTTAAAGTTTCCTATTTGACAACTTCTATTGTTTTGAAGATGTGAGAACTTGATAATGGGGAGTTATTTGGATGCCTATCGTCGAGATCGTACCTAGAATAAAAAATTTCTTTTGGCACCTCCTATGGAGGAAAACTTAGTGAGTTTTTAGAAAAAATTTAGATGTGATTGTTTGAGAGATTGGGGGTGTGAACCAATCTTGTTGAAGTTAAGTGGGAGTGGATAGTCTAGTCAAGAAAAGGGTGGGGCGTTTCAGAATCCCTTTGAAGGAAACTTACTTCAACCTTCACTATTTATAGATAAAACTATGTGAGTGATTAATGACTTTGTGTGTGAACAAGTGAGAGTGTGCCAAATTTTTAATAAGTTAGGTGTCACCTTGCTACATGTGGACTTTGTCTGGTCCTTACAAGTCTTGATTACCTAATTTACTAAATGTCATTGGTACAACCTTGCGTAATTTTAAAGTCCCTAGAGAACTAGCATGTGGACATGTGGGTCCTTACCAATCCTTTAACTCCCTAGTGTGATTTAATCTAAGAAAGCTTCAACAACTATCCTAGATTGTGGACATGTGGGCATGTATGGGCCTGTTACAAAACCTTTAAACTTCCCTAGTGATTTGATCTAAGAAAGAAAATTCAAAACTATCATATCTTTGTAGCATGTGGGCATGTATGGGCTTGTTACAATTTGAAGATGTGTTTTGAAAAGAAACTAAGAGGAGTCCCGAGGGGGGCTATTGTCCTCTCCTAAATATTTTGTCTTTAAGGGAGATGAAATTTTCCCTCAATCGTTTTTTCTGATTCTCAAGATCGATTTGTAGCGTGAGAGAAGAGCATACTCAAATATTGATGTTTTGTTTCTGGTCCCAATGCAAGTAGTTATATTGGTGATGTAGAATAATTCCAACTTATCTTTAATCAAAGCAAGCCATCCATGTGGAAAAATGAAAGCAAACAAAGGATAAATATGGATTTTAACCCCCTAAGTGCCTATGTTTTGACTAACCCTTCATGTGGAGAGGGAATCTACGCATGGTGCATATTACACTCTGCATAGAATCAAACTAAAGAAGTCTATGGGCCTCCAAAAAATCACAAAAACCCTTACAATATATGATTTTTTGGACAGATGTGCAGGTCGCAGAGTAGATAAAGGCGCATTGGGTGCCAATGAGAAAATTTCAAACAACCTTTTGGTGCAATGTGAATAATGCACCAAGGAACACAGTGGGTTTGGCATACATTCTCGGAATACATGACTGTGGGTACCTGTGCACTTTATGTTACACGGTCGTGAAAGAAATTTCGGACAAAATTATCTCAACTCAGCTCTAAATTTAGCTTTTTGCAGGCAGGCATGGGCTGGTTATGGTTCCTGCAATTCAAACAAACCAAAATGAAGTGCTCAAACAACCCAAATGGGGGGGAAATTGATACCAATCCCCAATGGAGTCGCCAATCTGTTGCGTCCCTTTTATCACCTAAATGAGAAACATAAAGATGCTTACAAGCCCAGTTGGGTTAGCTGGGAAAGACATCAGTGAATGCAATTGTTAGAAACATCAAGCATAAGAAATAAGCAAAGAACTAAGATAATAACAATAAAAGAACCTAAACTAGAGTGCATAAGGGAAATATGACAATAAAATAAACAACATGTATGCCACCAATGGATAAGTTGTATTAGTGGGAAAAAACCAAAGAGAAAGGGGAACTATGGGTCCCCTCTTCCTCCAAGGGAGGGATCTTGAACCCCCAATGATTGAGCTCTTCTTACAAGTAGGAAACTAAAAGGAAATGGTGAAGAAAATCCAAACCACATTCACTCAAGAGGTGATATGAAAGACTAAATAAAATGGGAAATGGTGAAGAAAATCCAAACCACATTCACTCAAGAGGTGATATGAAAGACTAAATAAAATGGTGCTTATATTCTCTTGATGAGGAAAGAGGATCCTCCAAGAGAATATAGGCATCATAACAATACAAATGAATTCCTTGAAAATATAGTGCACCCATGGCCTCTTTTTATAGAAAATCTTTGAGGCATTATTCAACTAGTCTTTGGTGTGAACAAGAGGCTCTTTAGGGCACCCTCAAGTCTTTGACCAGCCCCCCACTCAGATTCAGCTCAGATTTGGGTGTCAAATTGACTTGGGAGATGAAGTGGGTGGAAGGCTGACCAAAATAAAAAATGCACCGTTCTAAGGTGTGCACGGATCTTTGCATCCACAGTCGCGCATCAGACACATATGCACTTTTCTAGCATTATCCAACTGTCACACGTGCATGTGCTACCTTTATGTCCTTAGCGCATGCTGGTTTTTAAACCAGTTGTATAATTTTGTGCCCTTTGGAAATGCATTTTTTGGGCCATGGATGAACAAATGGTTGTTTTTGAAGATGTTGGATTCCTGTAACCATTTGCGGACGAAATTCGAGTGATAACAAATGGTCAATCAATAAATGCATATGTGACTCCATATAATATTTAATGTTATAAATGCCATAAATATGGACATATAGCTCGTGATTATAGAAGCATGATGGGTACTTCTATGAAACATAACACTAATATCAGATATAATAAATTTTAGAAAAGAAAACAAGAATAGGTAAAGGAAGAATAGATGAATGAAGGACACCCATAAGTCATACTCTCAATATTGTCAGTAGTACAAGATCAAGAAAAATATACAAGAAAAAAGAAAGATGTCAGATATAGAAAGGTTTGGAGAAGAAATGAAAAACAAGAGGAGCATGTGAATGAAGACCAGGTCCCAAATATCATACTCATAAGATTTGCAGTAGTGTGAGATCATGATGAATCCACAAGAAAAGAGGAAGATGTTAGAATTCAAAAAGAGGATGATGATGAATTTGTAGACGAAGAGGAAGATTACTCTGCATCAGAGTGGGTATTTTTCTGATCCATCTGTATTGGAGACTCCCAGTAAATATGAATATTGAATAGGTGGATTGTAAGCAGTAGATCTACATATCATATAACTATCATTCGAGTAGTATGAATTATTTGTAGTATTTGGAAACGAAGTTTCCAGGTGGTTTAATGATAACAGCACACAATTTCTTAGGACGGTTTGAGGAGTAGATTTCATAACACATTCCCACGTAGGTATTAGTTGGTGGTTACATAGGAACAGATTCATGATTGTCTAGTGGGTTCCACACATATATTCAACCAGATATTTACACAGAGGATTCCAGACATCTATTCAGTACATATTGTTGTAGACATGTAGAGTCTAATTTTCAGATTGAATAGACAAATTGAGAAACAAGGAATGTGTAGTGATCAGTTGCAGAAGATTCAAAGAAGTATTCAAAATGGTAAATTCATAGATGGTTCAACAGTGTATGTAGTTGAGTAGCAGAGTCATGGAAATCTGTATGGCATATGGACATAGATGGATTCATGAGAGATTTGATAGGTCTAAATAGATATATGCCAGTGGATGAAAGAATATTAATAATTGGAATCAGTGGAATCAGTGGAATTATTGGAATCAATGAAATTAGTTCATCATAGGAAGTCAAGAAGAGAAAGGAATAACATAACAGGGAAGAGAAAACCATCAACGGAAGCTATATCGTCAGAGTAAAGTATGGTCATTGATGTGAACTTGAAAAGCCATGAAGATTTGAAGTGAAGTAATTTTTGAATTCTTTTTATATATGTCAGTGAATTACAAGAGGAAGCACCAATGGACAAAGAACACCAGAGAGAGGAAAAAAAGCATATACAGAAATCCCACATTGATCTACACGATCATCTTGCAAAAAAGTCTAGGAATATAAATTGTCATAGAAATATATCATAAGCATGAAGATAAGGGGAGAACATGAAGTCAGAGATATATTTCTAAGGTATATCGACAAGGGGAGTTGCCCTTTTACCCATGATGTCAAAGGAGGATAAAGAAAAATATCAGAAGAGAAATATTAGAAGCATGAATATAGGGGGAGAAACCCCAAGGGGAGATACCCTTTTCCATTGATGTTAAAGGGTGAGAGAAACATGAGGAGAGAAACATCGGAGGAACATTGGCCATAGGTGGAGTATGAGTGTTGGAGTATAAGTGTTTTCATAAATTCCAAAGGGGGGGATTTTTGGATAGTTGGTTTTCATTGATGTTGTTGGACATTTGGTTTTCATTGATTTCAACAATCAATGGTTGTCATTGATGTCAACATATGTGATGGGTGTATTTGAGAATTCTCCAAAGTGGTCCCCTTATGGTGTATCTCTAAGCATGGCCCTCATAGGAAGACACTTTGAAGAAGTCTATAAGAAACCCATAGGCGTGGTCATGAAGTATGAATTTGTTTGATGAATGAGTACATGAAGGACATTGTAAATGCATGTAACACACTCATACATGGATAGCCCTCATCATGCCATTTCCTACGATAGGTGGAATGTCACGTAGTTCCTCACGGTTGATGATTTATGAGGTCATGAAGTTTGAATCTCAAACGATGGGTTAAGAAGCCCCTATGGAAGCCTGAAAGATGGGTTAAGAAGCCTCTAATTGGTTGCAACCCATTAATGAAAGGGTAAAGTGGTTGTAACAAGAAAGTTCAAAAATCCCTAAAGTTAAGGAAAGATATTACATAGAAAAAGTATATATACACGTCAAGAAGTCACTCATAAGTACATTCACACACACATTCTATAGAATATATTATATGTGAGTAAGTGATTCTTATCTCAGTTAACCAAGGATATCTGAGGTGAATTTCAAAGGGAATATCAAGTGAAGAAGGGAGAAATTTCAAGGGAGGATGAAGTATTGTGATGATGTGTTCTAAGGTATGTTATTTTAAGGTCATCTTACCATTTTCACTATAAAAGTGTTTCTATAATGATTCATATAGTGAAAATTGAAGGTTGTTTAGAAGACATAGCAAGGTAATTTTGGTAGAAATGCCAACTTCTGGGTCATTGTATTTTTGGAGATACACTCTGTGGAAGATAGGGTTTTTGGCTAGTATTGAAACTAGTCTCAAAAAGGTGTTTCGTGTAAAACAGTCATAACATCTTCATAGAGGATGCAAATTATGTGACCAGTTTCAGTGGAAATATAATAGTCCTTAGTATCCGTTGTGTGAGTTTTAGATTCATATATCAATTATTGAGCGTGTGGAATTTTGTACAATTTCTCTCTCCATAATAGGATAGAATTCAGAAAGGACTTCCAATTCTGCTATAAATTATGTTTTGAGAAGTTTCAGACCTTGAAATTTTGAAAAGATGGAAGAAATATATCATAGTATCTATGGTTAAAATTTCATACCTTGATTCATTACATGTACAAAGTTATTCTTGTTGAAATTTAGGGTTTATGGCTAATCCAAAACTAGTCCCACAAGACTGAGTTAAAGTTTGATGAAGATGATATTCTCTTATTTTTTATGTTGAGGAAGAGATACAAGTCTATAATCTTATGTATCAAGCCTGATACAAGATCAGAGGTATGATTTACATCTGTTATTGAGGATTATGTTTATGGTACATGTTTGAGGCATGTCTTGATGATGATGGTACATGATATGGTACACCTTTGTGATGATGTGATACATTGTTAGAAGTACATGATGGATATATTGGCATCTTGGTATTGTGGCTATCTTGGTTATTCTTGAGCAATTTCAATGATGGTATCTTACGATGTACGTGATATGGTACATGGTTGATGTATTTGGTATGGTACATAGTTGATACATGAGATGATACATGGTTGATCTACATGGTATGGTACAGGTTTCGGTACATGGTTGATGTACATGGTATGGTACATGTTTGGTACATGGTTGATGCATGATATGGTACAGGGTTGATGCACATGGTTGATGTACATGGTATAGTACAAGTTTTGGTACATGGTTGATGGTTTTTGTACATGGTTTATGTACATGTTTTGGTGATGGTTTTGGTATCCATGTGAGTGGATGTGGTTATAGTTGGTTGATCATCAGTGATAGGTTGATGTGATGGTGGTAGTCACAAGTTGATGTGAGATTGGTAGTCACAAGTTGTTGTGATAATGACAGTGACAGGTTGGTTGATGTGATAGTGACAGTGACAGGTTGGTTGATGTGAAAGTAACAGTGACAATTTGGTTGATGTGACCATGACAGTGATAGGCTGGTTGATTTATCAGTAACAGTGGCAGTTACAGATTGATCAGTGGTAGTGACATTGATTCTACACTTATATTTCATGGTGAAAAAAAGGGGCAAGGAAATCGGTTCGTAGCCTCATTTTAGTTGGTTCTGGAGAACTCAGGGAGTTGGTGCTTCCTTCAAGTTGGTGCATGTAAATCAGGGGGTTATAGCCTCCTTCTAGTTGGTGTTGTAGAACTCAGGGAGTTGGTTCTTCCTTCAGGTTGGTGCCTATAAATCAGGGGGTTGGTTCCTCCTTCCAGCTGGTGATGGAGAACTGGGAAGTTCATGCTTCCTATGAATGTATTCTTGATATATAAGAAATCATTCCATGGTTTTCTCCCATTTGGGTTTCCACATAAATTTTGGTGTACTGTGCATTTGATGTGATATTGTTGATTGGTACTTCTTATGGTTATATGCTCATGATATATTGAATGCAATCATAAATGATATATTGTTGTTAAAGTTGAAGTTCATATATTGTGATTGAAATTGGTAAAAATTGCTCATACTAATTCACCCCCCCCCCCCAACAACTCTTAGTATTCCAACACTTTTAACCTATAATCCCACGATCCTTAATTGCACCTCTATCTTCCATGTTACCGAAATTGCACCATTCATGACTTAGTCATTTCACTGGGTTTTACACTCTATTTTTACTGATTCCTATACTTAGTTATTTTTGAATACATTGTGGGAGTGATGTTGCGAGATTCATGTTCTAGAAATAAAAATAGCATTCGGCTCTCTTTTCATAGCGTCCTGGGAAATTCATTTGGAACCTCATCTTCCCAAGGATATAAGTTGAGATCCATACCTCCAAATTTCTCTCAATATGGCTCATTGAAAGCCAAAATAATGAATATTATTTATAGAATTGTTTCCATGGCTGAGAAGTCACTTATCATGCTTATAAAATTAAAATATAGTCAACATTTTTTACGCATTCAACTTCAAACTTTGGAAATAAAATCTTATTAAATAACTTTTATAAAAAGGCGAATAAGCACTTTTATTAATGACCAATTCATTAATAAGTATTTAATCAAACATTTATTAAAGGATATACTCTTTATTCCAAAAAGAATAAGCACGTGGGAAACTTCTAGAACAACAAAAACCCTAATTGCTAGGGAAAATCATTTTAAAGAAGAATTGGGAGTATATTTAAAAGGAGGAGAGCACCATCAAATAAAGAGTGACATCATCATAATAGCACTGTTCAACATTTAGTTCACAGTCAACTTTCTCATCTACAAATGCATATCTCCATATTCTTACTTCTTCTTTTTCTACTCAATTTCTCTCAGGGATTTGTGTTTGTATGTCTGATATTGAGTATAAGGCCATGTTTTTTAGTGTTTTTATTTTATTCTTCTAGGCATATTCCTAATAGATCAATAGGATTATTTTACAGCCATATATATGACTGATAATGTAAACTAGTTTTGTCTAATAGATTCATGGAGGTTTAGTTCTTGCATTTGGTCAACTTTGTTTCTGAGCATTAGTCAATCTGTTTACTAAAACAATTTGTAATGCGACATATCTTTTATGTATTGAACTCCCTAGAGAACTATTTTGGGGAATAAATTTAATGATTTATCATACTTTGAGATTTCTGAGTACGATATTTTTGGAGTGTGCTCATCATTTTGTTTTCAGTTTTAAATGAAAAATCATTTAAAGTTCTCTGAAGTGATCAACCCCATTTCACTCTTTTTCTTGTGAGAAAATATGGTTGTATCTTATCCTTGCACAATTTTCAGAGGGATGTTATAATGAAGCTGAGCATATGTTTAGTTTGATATTGAAGTCTTTCTTTATCTTTTTATTGTTAAGAAGTTTCTTAGTCCATTTTTATAGGAAAATGTTGCATTTAAGGAGAAATATGGTTATCAAGAACCATTTTGTATAAAAAAACTAATGCAATAAATGATTTGGATATTGTTGTTTATCATTCTCCCATTTGACAATCTAGACCAAGAAAATCAATCACATCTTTCAGACAAATAGAGGAGTACCTCCTCTTTAAAAATGCAAGTGGATTTTATCCTCATGATGTTGTATTAAAGAACGTGAAACAATATTTTAGATAGACAGTAAGGAGTTCCACTACAATTGGATTCTTCTACTTCTTGATATGATTTTATGGAAACCTCCTCCAGGCCACGAGAACAGTGCAACGGTCGCACCAATTTTTTCCACCCCCATATTTCTATCCTTGCAATTCAATAAGGATGTCACCATTCAAGAGAAACATGACAGATCTTTCCATCATTGGTATAGTCATCTTATCCAGGAAACAGACTCCCAACTGCGCATATTGCACACAATCATGGACAACTATGGTCATTTTATTTATTTTGAATGCACTTTCCATAAAATTTACATCTATCCCACTGGTGACCAAGGTGTTGTGATGGGCATTCTTCCATTCTTCATTACATAAGAGGACATTCAATAACATGTTGTTGAATGTCCCAAGCATCTAGTAAAATCCCCTGATGATGAGAAGGACACATTGGATACATGTACCAAGCTAAACCAAGATAAACAATGTGTTGAGGCCACCTGATAGTAGGCACAAGGGATACCCCGAGAAGCTAAGATGCATGAGGAAATAGAGACTCTTAAATGAAAGCAACACTACTTGACATCTCTAGTCTAATATTTCCCGAATACCCCCATTATTGAACAAGCCTCAACGCACACTGCATAGATTCTCTTACTGCTCAAAAGGAAATGGACAAACAAGAAAAAAGAGTTGACGATGGGAAGTGTAGATCAAGGGTCATGAAAAGCCATTCCTGGCATTGCAAGTATGGTTAGGTAACTCAAAGGTCAGTTAGTGTTGCAAAAAAAGATTGATAGGGAGGATATGAGAAAAATTTATGACCTTTGTCACTAGATTTCCATTGAACTTCCCTCCGAAGACACTCCTCCCATGCCACAAGAGCATGCCACTGACAATGGAAGACAAGGGTGGGTGCTAAAATTCAACCCATCAATGGTATTTTCTATTGGTGCATCCACAACCATAATTTCTTTAGTGTTGGTACCCACCTATTCCATGTATATTTACATTACCACCCTTATTGCAGAATTCGGCGAATGATTCTAGACACCTCACTTGGATAATGAACAACTTCATCAACAACATCAGTTATAATGCACTGCACATGTTAATGAAGTGGAGGATAAGGCTATTGTAGGGTAAATGAACCCTATAGGAGATAACTCCCATAGGATCTTCCTAGACCTAATACATAATAGATATGTACATGAAAAAATTTCCTAGATATAATTCATACAAGAAAATGATCTACAAGTTGATGGAAAGGAAGGCTTACCCTGTGATCAGACGATTGTCCCTGCACGCTCCTTAGATGTTATCTCTCTCTAAGATTCCCTTCACTCTTTCCAACATGGATCTACAGAGAGAGAGAGACAAAGAAACCTTTCACAAGATCAAATGAATCATGTATAAATGGACAATAGATCTAGTTTCTTAGCATAAGAATACCAATTTCCTACAAAGGTCATAACAATTACATACAATCAAGTAAGAAGGAAAATCTTGTACATCTTCTATTAATGAAAAAATGGATTACACCTTACGAATATGTCGATGCAGTCATTTCCCAAGTTCCTTTCCCAAGCTCTGTAATCAAACTACTATAATAAGTTTTCTTTCTCCATTCTGCCCCCTTTTCCCATGAGAGACCCCCATTATTTATAGGATAGTAGATATAAGATCAAATGATAATTTTCATAATATCTCCATGCCCAAGATGAAAATATTCTTGAGGTCGAGCCACAAAAAATCTGGGATTCAATCTCATCTCACGAAACCCATCCTAAAAAGGGAGTAACAGACCTAGCCATGCCTTGCATTCTTGCAAGGAGCGACCTGTATCCCTTTGCAAGAGGACAAGGAGTGAACAACACTTTTTGGTCATGGGGTGTAAAAGGGAAACCAACGACTAGGTATAAAAGTTGTTTCAAACTCAAGGGAAAAGTGGTATAATTCAGTGCTTCAGAATTCTAACCCCTAGATGGTTCCCATCAAGTGATTAGGTGGAAAACAATTGTATAACAAATACTCACTAAAGTTTGAGGTCAGAAGAGGTGTCCTATGTACAAAATACTTTACAAACAAAATCACTGAGCATTGAGTGAAGGAACCTAGAAAGAAACCATCATCAGCCCAGCATAATAATAACATCCTCAAGGCAACATACCGATGCTCGGTAATAAAAACTAATCATAACCACCAAAATATTACACTACGGATCCATGCATGACACTGACAATTGGATCATGGCCATGAAAGAATACACTATGGATCCATGTCACAAGTGAAAACATATCCATGAAAAAATATAAATGTGGATCTATGTCAAAGTATACAAATCATTGAGATGACTCGATGCCTGAGTGATCTATGAAGTACTCATGAATAAATCCATCACAACTTGGGAGGGAATGCCATCAAGGAATGTGGTGGTTCCAACCAAATTTCTTCCTCCCAAATTTTAATGGTATGAATCTACAACATGTGAATAAATGAGTCGAGGTCGAGCATGGTAGAAACCATATGATTAGCGGTAATTGATGTATATTGTTAATAGACGTGAGGTAATCCAACAATGATGATGATGGAGCCCAAGATACCTGGTACAATCTAGCAAGTGTGAATAAATGAGTTGAATTTGAACACTCATACATTCATTCAACATGATCCAATGATGTAAACCCACTGTTGAAATGAAAGGGAATCTATCGTTGATGTATGCAACTCCCAGGGTACTAACTAGTTTCTAGATTTCAAACATGGATAATGATCTAGAATTGACAAGATGAAATTCATCGAAGGAGGGCTTTGATGTATCCCATGCCAATCAACATGAAACATATAAAGGTAGATGGTGTGAAGAGTGTAATGGTAGAGCACAAATGATGCAAGGATGGTTAGATGAATGGGCTAAAGGACTGAAAATGGCAGACATGGGATAAATTCCCTTGAACAAATAAGCACAACGAATAACTTGATTTGGAATAATTGACTCAATAAGGAACAAAACAGTTGTCGTTAATGATTGGAAGAATAACCAGTCGGTGGAGTCCAAGAAATCATGGAGATGGTAATGATTAAGAGATAATGGATAACCCAACTATTTTACATAGACGTAAAATAGGTGCATTTTTCAAGGGTGACTCAATAGACGGCTTCCATTTGTGAAGATGACTAGATGGAAAAAAAAAAACCAGTCTTTTTTTTACTTTTATGTTTAAGAGAGCGTGAAAGAAAATAAAAGTATACTCAATTTTCTCACGTATAAATTTATTGTCGAGACCATGGTGGAGAATAGTTATAAATTTGTCCTTTCATATTTAGAGAGTTTGAAAAGACAAAGACGACTCCAAGAGTGTTCTTTTTTGTAAATTTAGTCTCCCGAGTCTGAAAAAGGATAAAAGAATACAAGGGAGAACTCTTCTAGACAAGGTGGACTAGATTATTCCTTTTTCATAATTAGTCCATCTGGTCTGAAAAAGGGGTAAACATACACCGAATAGACATCCTTTCAGATCCATTTAACAAGTGTGAAATAAAATAATCTCACTTAGAAATATTTTCATGTTTATGGAGTCTGAAAAAAGATTAAAGGAGACTCCAAAGAGTTCCTTTTTTGTATAGTTTTTATGATCCCGAAAAAATTGATAAAAGTATACTTGTTAACTTATTCTCATGTATTTACGAGAACGATAAATAAAAAATACTAAGCTCATGGTTATTTGTTTCATTTTTTAACAAGCTTGCAACAGAGAATGAAACTATTCTCGGAGCACTTGCTTCTTTTTTAAATGAGCTTGAAACATAGAATGAACTATGATCGGTATTGGTTTCATTTTTACATGAGTTTGAAATAGAGACTGAAACTATGCTAAGGGTTGGTTTCATTTTTACACGAGCTTGAAAATAGAAAATAAATTGTGCTCGGGGTAGGTTTCATTTTTACCCAAACTTGAAACAGAGAAAAACTGTGCTTGGGATTGGTTTCATTTTTTATGCAAGATTGAAACCAAGAATGAAACTATGCTTGGGTGATACCCATTAGTGGGTTTTCTTCCCAACATGATGTTCATAGGTTGGTACTTCCCCCCAACATGATCAACAACAGCTAGCGGCTTAACTCCAGCATGATGTCGATAGGTGGGAGACATTTCCCCCAAGATTTGTTTCATTCGTCGACTCTTCTTCTGTACCCAATTAGAATCCCAGTTACTAATAGGAATAGGTTCACTAGAGAGGAAGGAAGAGGATAAACTTAAATAGGTGGAGGAAATGAAGGTTCAAGTACTAGATCTAGTGCAATATCGAGTATAGGGGATTCTATTTCATTTTTTAATGAGATTGACGCAGAAAGCGAACTATGCTCATGGATATTTGTTTCATTTTTTAACGATCTTGACACAAAAAATAAACTATGCTCATATGTTTCATTTTTGAATGAGGTTGACACAGGAAAATAACTATGCTCTTGGGTATCTGTTTCATTTTTTAACAAGCTTGACACATAAAATGAATTATGATCATTAACATTGACCATGGATTCCAAGAGTTCTTCATCAGACAGAAGAATAACAATATGGAAGGAATACATGTCAAGAGACTCAATAGAGGTAACAAGGGGAATATCAAGATGCAAATCCCCTATTGAGTGGTTCACCATGTCAACTACCATATCTAAGTCTAAACAAGTCAAGAATAAAGAGAGAGGATCCTTCTCATTCGAATTTGAATGCATGGGACATGATACCACACAATTAACCTATGGTGTGGGGGATACCACTTACATATAAGGAACATTCAAGGAGTTCATATGGTCGAAAATCAATGTATGATCAGGATTTATAAATGAAAGTTGGTCAAGAGTCACAATGTTTCCATCATGAGGGAAATACATAACTTGAAAGTGTGTGGACATGACAAATTTCATAGCATAGAAATAGTCCCTCCCAAGGAGAAAATTAAAATCCAAGGGACCTTGAACTACCATAACATCAATACAAACATTTTTCCCTCCTAAGGTAATGGGAATCTAAGGAAGGATCCCTAAAGGTTCACTGGTTCTTCTATTAAACGTCGTCAAATGATGGATGACCAACACAAGTTGAGGGGAACTAATAGCTTGTCAATCAGTTGAGAATAAAATGATGACATAAGCTCCTTCATATATAATAGTACGATTTATGTTCTTATTGCAAGTCTAGACAATGATTTGAAAAGACATGTAGGAAGGAAGATGAGGATCCGTCAATCTATTCCAATCAAAGGAAATGACTTCAGTACTTGGAGGGGATTTCGGTGAGATGGGTGAAATGAAGTTTGTCATAGGGTAAATGAACTGTGTAGGAGATAACTCCCTTAGGATCTTCCTAGAACTAAGACAAAACAGATATGTAAACAACAAATTTTCCTAGATCTAATTCATACACAAAAATGATGTACAAGTTGAATCAGACTAAATTTCTCTCATGGGCTAATTTTCCATGGTTTTTCCAAAAATGACATTCTCTATTTTAAAAATGATTCACCCAAACTCTATAGGCTAAAATTATTTTACCTTAAAAATCACAAAAAAAATTATAAAAACTATATAAAATACTTAGAAATTTGAATATTTTTACAAAAATATTGCTAATCATTTATAGTTGGCATTTGAAGGATTAGTAAAATTCGCCAAGGTTTCTACATTTTAAAATAAATTTCCATCCTTAAAATCATCCATGAAGTTTATGGAATGGAAGGCTTACCTGATGATTAGACAATTGTCCTTGCACGCTCCTTATCTCTTATCTCTCTCGAAGATTCCCTTCACTCTTTCCAACACAGATCTACACACAAAGAAACCTTTCATAAGATCAAACGAATCATGTATACATGGACAATAGATCTAGTGACATAACATAAAAAAATCAATATTCTACAAATATCACAACAATTACATACAATCAAGTAAGGAGAAAAATATTTTACATATTCTATTAATTGACAAATGGATTACACCTTACAAAGAAGTCGATGCAGTCTGTTCCCAAGTTCCTTGACCAAGCTTTGTAATCAAACTACAAGAATAAGTTTGATTTCTCCTTTCTCCCCCCTTTTCCCATGAGAGACCCCCATTATTTATATGATAGTAGATATAATATCAAAGGGTAATTTGGATAATATCTCCATGCCCAAGATGAAAATATTCTCAAGGTCGAACCACGAAAAAATATGGGGTTCAATATAATCTCACGAAACCAATCCTAAAAAGGAAGTGATAGACCCAGTCGTTCCCTACATTCTTGCAAGGAGTGACCGATCTCCCTTTGCAAGAGGACAAGGAGCGACCAACACTTTATGGTCATGGTTTGTAAAAGGGAAACCAAGGACTAGGTAAAAAAGGTGTTTCAAACTCAGGGGAAAAGTGGTATAATTTAGTGTTTCATATTTCTAACCCCTAGATGATGCCCATCAATTGATCAGGTAGAAAATAATTGTATAACAAATTCCCAAACCTTCTATACGTAGTTGGAAGCAACACAAGTTGCATTTTCCCCTATGATTGAGAAAATGGAGATCATCAATCTTCAGTATCTGCAAGTCACAAATGCTGACACAAATCAGGGGGTCCAACTCACTCAACAACTGCACAAAGATTTGAATAAGGTTGATAGCCAGTTCCAATATTTCCTCCAGGAAATCATGAAGATAGTTCCTTATATTTCCTCCATCACACCATCAAAAGGGACATTGGCTCAAGGATGAGCCAAATAATAGTGTTGGGTGCCTATTGGCACCCAAAGTTTTGGGTAGATTGCACGTGCACATAGATCATCCTTGCGTGCACATATAAATAGAAGCGCAATGGCTAGAAGAAAGTGTGTGCACCAACATAAGTTTTGTAATGTGTGTCTAATATTAGAAAGATATCGCATGCATGCCAAATCAAAAGATGATATTCAAGAATCTTCCCAATTAATGAACCTAGACAAGACAAGAGATCGTGGGGCAAATGGTGGATAAGCTAGGAAGTTCATTAGGATTGTCATGCTCTAAATAGGATAAGTGTGTTGCATTCAGGTGGAAAAAGTGTGAGAAATTGGCGATCACTATAGAGAGTGGAGTAGATAATAAGGGGACATAGTAAGAGAATGGAAGAGAAGAGAGCTAGAGCAGGGAAGTGAAAAGAGAAATTTGCAATAAATAAGTTTGAGTCTGTATGAGTCATATTTTTTGAGCTATTGTAATAGTTTTATACGAGGCTCAAAAATTCCTGTGTAGAGTCTATAATGGAGTCAGTATGGTAAAATGTGTGTAGAGTCTTAATAGAGGGTGCATAACGCATTGTAATACACGGGTTGTGGAATGTATCAGAGTGCATAACGTTATTTTTTGTTGTTGTATGATTTTGTTGATGTATGCATTTCATCTATTAATGGAGATAATATAAAGTTGTTTCCTTTGTCACTTGTTATGTTTATGATCAGTGAAACAAATGAATGAGTTAATGGTTTATGTAGTGATATTGATAATTAATGCATGAATTTCATCCTGAGTGGCTTCCTTGTATGATTATCCCTTCATCCCCGACACAATACCAGACAGTCTCTATGATTCTTATGGTATCTCGGGTGAGACCTTCTTCGATCCTAAACTAAATATTGATATTATTACATCTTGGGGTTTTGTTGGTCAACTCCAGATGAACCCTAAGTCATCGACCCCCAAGTGTTAGGAAGAATGCATGTAAGTAAGACAACAATTTGCATTTCCCTGATTTCCTTAACTAGTTCTTTTAGGTATTTGTAGTCCTTGGAAAACACATATTGTTATTCCTTTAATAGGTTGACTATCTATGTAGTATTTTTTTGTCCAATAGTCACCTATTCGGGCTATATTTGGTCAACCAGTTTTTGATATGTTCACCTATTTAAATTTTATTTATAAGTCCATCCATTCTATAGGTTTTGATTCATCAAGATTGCACTCCCCTTCTCTGACTTCATTGTATGCTAGTGGAAAGTTAGTTTTTTCTAGATCTTCTTTGTGGTCTTCCTTGGACATTTTTAATATTGTTTTGAATTTTTCACTCACTTCTAGGTGGTCCTTCTTCCATTGCAATCTCTTCCCTAGAAAACTTTCATTTTCCATGTCGATTCAATGAGTAGTGATCTTTTCTTGATTCTGCCATGATATATAATTATAGGTCGAAGTCAATGGTATGTCGACTTGTTCTTTTCCTCTTTTTGCATTTTCCTCGGGATTCCAGTTTTCTTTGAATTCTTTTATATCCTAAACTGCCTCTACTAAATGACTCTCTTCTGATCTAAACTCGAAATCTTTGATGAAGTTTTGTTGTAAATCATTTTAGGTAAATTTCTCCCCTTTTTCTTCTTCAATTTTATACCATTTATATGGTATATCATCCAATGTGTTTAGGAACATGTGCATCCATACTCACTCATCTCTATACCATATTATTTTCCATTCATTTTGACATTCATGAATATGGGCAACATGGTCAAACCCTGGCTTGAATTTTGGGATGCTTGTGCAAGGTACCAGATATATAAAATATGCAGAACAGAAACGAAATGCTAGAAATAATAGAATAACAGTATAATATCCAGCATAATCTTTACAATACACAAATGATATACGAAATAGCAACAGAAATAGCACTTGAACAGAATAACACTTGATTCAGATAGCAATGTTCACAGGCCTCTTCGAGGGGGCAACCTCCAATCGAGCAGCGCTCTGT
>JZKD02S0600370.1:0-15979 GCA_000966675.3 Picea glauca | reverse complement strand
GAAAACATGATACTTTTCAATTATTAACATGTTTTACTTGTAAATAGACTAAGTTTTAAGTTAATTTTTCTTAACCCATTTGTAAATAGATTGACCTCGATGCAATAATTAACCTATTTTGCTTGTAAATTCTTTGTCACAATTGTTGTTATGTCATTATCTCTACGCTACTGAATCCATAAAAAATTGAGAGAATATATTGATCGAGCTTAATTGATTCATAACACACACAAAAAAAGAAACAAGATGAAGCATTCATTATATGTGTGGGTTCTGCAGCAGGTGAAGAATGGGCCTTCAACTACTAGTACCAACGATGCCCCCAATAGGTGAAGAATGAGGTTATATTGATGTAATTGATTATAATAAAAGTTTGATGTGATTTATTTACATCATGATGTAGTATAATTAATATCATATTGCATCACAATATAACCTAAGTGGAACCCTCTTCGAAATTTCGGCATTTGGGAGATTCTGATTCATAAAATCCTAATGAGGAATCTTCACTGAAGTTCGAAGGCTTAGGTATTAATGGGTAATGATAATCCTAAGTGCTCATTTGATATAAATTAATCATATTATAATATAATTAATAAAATGATAATTTGTGGTTGAATATAGTTAATCATTTTCCTAGTATATATGTGTGTGTGTGTGTGTGTGTGTTAAATTATGTGAAAATTCAGTATGAAGTTGCGTGCTAGGAGGAATTGAATTATATACCTTAATTGAGGTATATTATGGATAAATTAACCTCATTGTGTTATAATATAATTATTTATAATTATCATATAAGTAATTTATTAAGTTAGTGTTAAATTACTTCTAAGGGGGGGAAGATAAAGTAAAACCTCAGTAATTACTAGACCATGGGTATTAGGCTAAGAAAAAATTAATTATTGGATAATTGATTGTAGAGAATAATTATCCTTAATGAGTTTTAAGTAATTAATTACCAAAGAATGGTATTCTACGAGATATTAATTAAGTGTTTTATTTGGACTATAGGAGAGAGACAAATGTCATCCTCTAGTCGAGCAAGCCTAAGCACCCTACATTGACATGGCGAATCGATGATGACTAATAACATAATTGTGATGGCACATGATAATATTCCATGGGTTGACAAGTTGAGTGAAGTCTAGTAGGATTGGTGAACCTTATGTGTCGAATGGATCCTAACTATAGTTTGGGAGGTCTTGCATGCATCAAGATTGCCCATCGAGATAAAGGGATTAGTCCTTGATACCATAATCATCGAAGGTAAGAATTTTTTTTTATACCCCATCCCTTAAAAAGGTACTTAGGGGTCAGGTGTGTGACATGCGCTAGTATGGTAGATGAATTTATAGAGAACCACAGCTATGCAATAGGCTAGGACATTGGCAGAGATTAAGAAATCACTGTTGAAGGAGTTCAAGAAGCCAAAGCAGAGTCACTGTACATCACAGAATTGAAGGAGATCAAACACGTACAAACAGAGTTGGTATGGGATTATGACCATAGATTTAAGGATCTGATGGATAGATTAACTTTCCAGATCCAAGATCAATAGCACAAAGAATGGTTTATTGCAGGGATTCTACCACACATTCATAGGCCATTGATCCAATAGAAGGTTACGTCATAGCCTGAGGAAATAGAGATTTCCATGAAACTGGAGGCATCTCCGGTGGGAGAGAGCGGAAAAATGATACAAGTTTAGATGAAGTTGGTTGCATTGACAATTCAATTGGAAGAAATGACGAAGGGAAAGGAGAAACATGAGAAATTCCATTGTAAAAAATGTAGGAATGAAGGACATCACAAGGACGAATGCCCAACCTTATCACAATGTTTGGCAACCAAAGCACCGAATCCAATGTCATTAGGAGGATACTACGAGATATGTAAGAAATGGGTCCATCACCCCATAGAGTGTCCTCTACTACATAAGTACCATAGTACGACAAATAAGTTGTTTTGTAATTTTTGCAAATCTGTAGGACACGAGGCAAAGGATTTTCATGCGTTTGACTTGATTTGGGAGTGCACATTCGATATGTACATGATCCATGAAGAAAATGATGCAACAAAAGTAGGGGGTCCACAATAAAATAATCAAAGAGGTTTCAATCAGGAGAAGAGAGGAAACTTTGGTTGAGGACGAGGTAGAGGGAATTTTGGAAGAGGAGGAAGATGACCGATTATATGTTACAACTATAATGAACCTAGACACTAGACACACGAATTCCATAATCCATGTACGACCTGCACATATTTCATAGCACTGTATCATTTGACAGAATAATGCCCCCAACTAGTTGTGAAGTGGAAGGCTAGAGGAAACAAGAACCTAAATCTAAATACGTGAAGTGAAAGGCCAAAGGAAACCAAAACTTGAATCTGAATCAAAATGTGAAGATGATATTGGCCAAAAGATGCGATGAAGGGCTCAAAGTATTAGTGGTTATGCATTGGCGAGATAGAACATGGAATGATATGACATATGAATGTAAGTAGATTGAATAATGGGTAATAAAGTGACCAGGGCCCTTACCATCCTTTGATCCCCTGCAAGAAAAAGAGACATATCATAGGGTAAGGACAAAAGTACTTGGAACGGATTTGGGAGAATCAACATCCACGAAACCTCATGAGGAAGATCGTGCAATTCCATAGAAGCCAGTGGGGAAGGTAAGTACACTAACATTAGTTTTGAGAAATTTTGTAGAGCTAATCAAAGATGAGGCTGCTATGATTATATTATAAGACATGATTGATCACTGCACAAGAGGAAGGGAAACTCCAGCTACACAAAGGGTGGTAAACCAGGTACTGCGTAGGAAGTGCGCCAATGAAGAATTCTGATTAAATGCACAGATTAGAGAGTATGATGTGGATAATATTATTTTGGACTTAGGTTTTGACGTGAATGTGTTACCAAAGAAGACATGGGAATTGATGGGAAAACCGAAGTTGGTATGGTCTCTTGTTCAACTCATATTAGAAAATCAACACAAAATAATCTGAACTGGCCGGTTGACAAGAGTACCTATGAACATAGATGGGGTGCGTAGCATGACAGACTTTGAATTTATTGATATTGTGGATGACAGTCAACCATGTTAGTAAATCATCATAAAACAATCACGATTGGTCAATTGACATGAGTACCTATGAACATAGATGGGGTGCACAATACGACAAACTTTAAAGTTATTGATATTCTAGATGACAATCAACCATATCCAACACTGATGGATTGGAATGGACTTTTGATAACCAAGCAATCATCAACTTAAAGAGGAGGGAGATGATATTTGAAGTTGGATATTTGAAAGTGACGGCACCCTTGGACCCATCAAAAGGAAAAGAATACATAGAACCAACAAGAGGGACTGACATTGACAATTTATACAACATGACTGCGCGGATGGAGGATTATGTCAAACCGACAACAGATGATGCATTGAGTTGGTGAAGTTTTAGTTCATGTGCATCAGATTCTGAAGTAGGCCTAGAGCATTGGAAATGGATAATTCATGAAGTGTCCACCAGACGATGTGTGTACATGAATCGATCTGTGCACTGGATTGGAACAAAGCTATGTAACGTTCCCATGTATGATAGATTATCTGATATAAGCATGTTTGTAAAAACACTTTAATTGTAGGTGCCCAAAGAAAAAAGGATGTTATAACTAGATGTGGTATTAAAATAAAATCCATTCAAATGGTGGGATGCACACAGAGAGGGAATGAAAGACTGGCTACAATGTAGCAGACTAATGCAAATAAGGTTTGGCACCGAGGGAGAAAATTGCGTAGAAATATACAGGGGAGAGTGACCTAGTAGATCATGTGGAACAATGCAGGGATTTGTGGCATCCAGTACTAGAGACATATTGGACACACTGATTTATACACGCACTGGGAACAATCCCGAAGAACTAGTACATAGAGTTGGAAATGTGCAAGGAGACAACAAGATGGGAAGAACTGATCCAAAGGTCCAATATCACCTTTACATTTGAACATGAGTCTCTATACATAGATGCAACACTAAAGGAGATTCAGATGAAGACATTATCGAAAGAAGAAATGATGGAGGTGATACCAGTATGCAGCGAGAAAAGAAACAAGATAATTGTTTGTAAGCTACTGGAATGATATAATGTAGTCAAGGAATAATACTATGAAGAGGATCCTAGGAATGTACAGATATATGAGATAGAAGGAGAATGAGTCATCTAAGGTCCATATATCAAATCCATCGCATATACATAGTCAATAAATACACAGAAGGTAAACATTTGGACGATAAATAATCCTAAGTTTGCGCAGATAGGGGACTATTGGAATGTTGAGACAGTTGAAAATGTTGCAGATTTATTGCAAGAATACCAGGATTTATTTCCAACAAATTTTTCATATATGAAAGAAATAAAAGGAGACTTGGGTGAGATGAAGATCCCACTAAAACCAGGAGCTAAGCCAGTGCGCCAGAGGCTTTACACAGTAAATATGAGGTATAAGGAGAAGGTAAAAGATGAAATATATACGATGTTGGACGCATATATTATTGAACTAGTAGAAGAATCTAAGTGCATCAATCTGATGGTGGTACAGGACAATAATATAGGAGGAATAAGGATATATGTAGATATAGGTAAGTTAAATGACACATGCTTACATGACACATTGCCTACACCATTTACAAATGAGGTACTAGAGAACGTAGGAGGCCAGGAAATGTACTCTTTTACAGATGGATTCTTCGGGATCATATAAGAATCACACAAGAGGATCGACACAAGACCASTTTACAATGAAATGTGGAAGTTATCAATACACATTTATGCCCTTTGGATTGAATAATTTCCCTACAGTATTTTCCAGGGTAGTAGTTGCATCCTTCAAGGAGTTCATCCATAAGTTCATAGAAGTCTACTTGGATGATTGGACATTCTTCAGTCTACTGAAGGATCATATATAAGTTCTTATAATTATTTTGGATCATTGCAGGCAGTGTCATATTTCACTGAACTTGAAGAAGTGCATTTTTGTGCATGTTTGGAATTTTGTTAGGACATGCAGTGTGCAAATAGGGTCTATTGGTAGACCTAGCTAAGATTGCAGTCATTTTGGAGTTAGAACCACCTACATTAGTTAGACATTTGAGTTAGATGTTGGGTCATACAATTTATTATAGCAAAATTCATCAAGGTATATGATTAGATTACAGATCCGATGGAGAAGTTACTAAAGAATGAAGTGAAGTTTCAATGGAATGAAGATTGTCAGAAGGGGTTGGACACCCTGAAATAGAAGTTGGTGACTGTACCGATTTTAATTTTTCTAGATTGGAACAAGGAGTTTCATGTACATGTGGACACATCATCCATACAATTGGGAGCAATTATATCCCATCCAGGGGAAGGATACATAGATCACCTAATTGATTTTGCAAGAAGGAAGTTTTCTATAGAAGATAAGAACTATACAACCACAAAATGGGAAGGATTGGTGATGGTCTATTCACTACATAAATTTTGGCATTATCTATTGGGGTCTCAATTTAAGATCTATACAGACCATTATGCATTAAAATAATTAGTCAACAAGACAGTGTTCAGAGGGAGAATATGAAAGTGGATTTTATTATTTCAGGAATATGACTTTCAAGTCATAGTGAAACCAGGGAAGTTGAATGCAGGACTCGATCATCTATCACACATATTGTCATGGTAAGATGGAATAAATTTATATGATAGCTTCCCAGATGCATAATTATTTATAGTAAGGATGGTGGATGATTATTTCTAGGACATTCTACAGTTTCTAAACACATGCATGGCTCCATCTGAGATGACTGTAGCATAGAAGAAACAATTGGTAGTGAAAGAAACAAATTATCAGTTGATTGTAGGGAATTTATACAAGATGGGTGTAGATGGAATACTGAGATGTTGTGTGATGGAGCACGAAATTCCAGTAATAATTGAAGAGGAGCACGATGGAATTGTTGTAGGACATTATGCAAGGCAGGCAATGACACATAATATTTTTGCTCAAGTCTTTGGTGGCCAACAATTCACAAGGATGAAAAGGAATATTACCAGTCATGTGATGTATGCCAATGCATGGGAAATCCATATAGGAGGGATGAAATGCCTTTTAATCCATAGGTTATGTTGCAAGAATTAGAGAAATGTTCCATAGACTTTGTGGGTCCAATCGACCCAAAAAAAAGAAGATTTTGGGAAATGTATATCATTATTGTGACAGAGTATTTGACAATATGGGTTGAAGCAACCCCAGTTATAGAATGTATTGTGGAAATTATAGCCCAATTTCTGTTCAAAAATGTAATCACAAGGTTTGGATGTCCGTGCATATTACTCAGTGATCAAGGGACACACTTTCTAAACAAGACAATTGTGTCATTAACTAAGGAATTGCATATTCATCACCAAAAGAGTACCCCATATCACCCTTAGGCTAATGGAACTGTCGAAGATTTTAATAAGATCTTGGAGAATTCCTTAAAAAATATTTGCAATGTAGTGAGAGATGAATGTGACTTAAGAGTTCCTATAGTGTTATGGGATTACAAGTCTAAAATCAAGAAGTTGATAGGACATACCACTTTGAGATTGGTATATGGGCAAGAAGAAATAATTCCAATGGAGTTTATTCTTCCTAGCTTAGGCATTGCAGAAATTACAGAGATATCTGGAAATGGAACAATAGAGGAGAGGTTGGAACAATTAGTACAACTTGAGGAGGATTGGTTTTTCATAGGATTCCATTAGCAAGTTTATAAAGATGGAGACAAGGCCTCGCATGATCGACACATTAAAAAGAAAAAGTTTCAAGTTGGAGATTTGGTACTACTCTATGATAGTAAGTATATGTAGCATCTGGGGAAATTTCAAATGCACTGGTTAGTACCCTATGTGATTCAAAAACTAACAAAGACAAGTGTTTCTTGATTGGAAATCTTAAATGGAGAGGCCTTGGAAAGAATGGTGAATGGGAGTCGGATGAAACTCTATCAAGATGACTTATATACTATGTAGTAATTTAGGTTTCTTTGGAACACATGTATTATAGTAGATGTAATGGGAAAAAAAAACACTGCACCAAACTAAGAGATGAGATAGTTGGGAAATGACAAGACTGTTAAAATCATTAAAGCCCAAAAATTGTGGTTACACAATGAGCGTGATAGGTCATAAAAGTGTCATATAAGTTTTAAATGGGAAATTCGCCTGAAATCTTGACAGATCGATAGTACGAGGGAAAAATCATCCAATGGATTTTTTAATCAAGATGAAGTTATGAAACAACTCAACAAACTCGATGACGGATGGGAAAAATTAGTTAAGGAAGGATGAGATAGGTACAGTCGGCACACAAGCACAAAAACATAATGAGATCGTTAAGTGTACATCATTCTTGCATACTAATGTGAGTGAAGGATAAATAAGAGGAGAGAACTGGAGAACAGAGTATAGCTACAACTTCCACATAACATACACAGAGAAGGTGCAGGAACCTATCACCCAAGACGAAAGGGGAAAGATCTTCTATAAATACCATCGGTCCCCACGGGATTAGTAGGGAAGAAAATATGCTTGGAAAGACTGTCTACATCAAGTTTTTGGATCATGACATTACCAATCAATGACCATTTATGGAGCTGGCTAGAGAAAATACTCATACGCCAAGAGCGTATTGGATACAGGAGATCACATCATTGCTACTGTATACTTTTAAACATATTTAAACAAAAATAGTAACATGTTCAGGGGTTACGAATGCTTCATGAAAGTAAATGGAAAGGAATCCTATCAGGATCCCACTAAAAGAGAGTTTTCCCAGAAATTGGCTTCGTATCTGGTGCCCAAACTAAACCTGAAGGAGATACCAAGGAAAATAGGCACAATGGAGGATGGTATCGATCTCAAGAAATAGTAGTGGATTATTGACAAAGAAGATGATTAATGGCAGAGGAGGCTTCACAAAATTATTTCTCTTGGTAGAAGCAATGTTTTTTCCATGGGAAACACGAGCCCTAATGTCGTCGTCTGAACTTATCCTGATCTTAGGCGAGAATATGACTTCAAGAGGGAGAAGGAAAAAACCCTAAGGATTATTTTGAATAAGAATAAATGGATAGAGGAGAAGTCTACGAAAGTGTCCCAGGAAAAAGACGAGGCATAGAGCATGGCGAAGATGACCCAAGCTGCAATCCAAAAGTTGTATAAATTCATTCCAGAAGTTCCCCTAGTAGTTGAAGCAACTATGGAGGAACAAGTGTAGATGATTGGTGAAGTCATTAAGGTATTTTGATTACTGATAGAATATTTCAAGCTACAGAGAATACCAAGATCACCACCAAAGGTGCACAAAGGTAGAATGAAAATGACAACCACAACAGTTGTTCACATCAAGAAGATTGAGGGTGAATGTGCGACACTTTGCGAAGAGAATTAGTAGGTGTTAACAAAGTTTATATAAGACCCATAGATGAAGATCATAGAGGCCAAGATAAGAAAGGCACAAGAACAGGAACAACAAGCAGCAGAAAGGGTGGATACACTACCTCCGGTAGTATGCATGTCATACATTCTAGATCAATGGTAGGCACAAGTGGAAGTGGGGAAAATGAGGGATCAACAAAAGATCCTACAACAGATACTGGGACAACTGCAAGAAGAGGCAGTGCAGGTAATTGGGTATTTGGATACGGTGTAGGGAAAGGTCAAGAAAGCACCGATGGAAGAATAGGAAAAACTGGAAAACTTCACCTTGCAAGGAGAAGAGGAGATAACAATGATAGAGTTTGAAATCATCAAAGAGGTAGAGGGGGCCAAGGTGGCATATCAAAACTTCATTTCGGCATGGAGGAGTAGGAAGCAGTCCTGAGTGGCTCAGGATGATCCACAGGTGAGTCTTTGGTGCCTTTTGGACAGGCAGTCTGGAAAGAATTGTTTGTAGTTTTTGAGGAAGAATCAATGCACGGAGGAAAAAGGAGAGCTAGAGAGTGTGCAATTGAGGCACATCCAATAAGAAAGTGCGTAGAAGGAGGTGTTGGGTTATGAAAAAGGTACAAATATCCTCCTTATTCCCACAGTTCATGATATAATCTTGATTGACTTTTCTCTAATTAGGGATAAATAGGATAGAAAATGATTAATATGTCTTCTAGCGATATTATTGAAGTTATATTAAATATATTCTAAAATATGATTGGAATTATTTGATTCTGTTACAGGAATGGATAAATATTGTCAAAACCAAGATAGCAAAGGAGATCTTGAAGATGCGTAAGATATTGGAGGTTGAGGACTTTTGGCGCAAAGCAGTTTTGAGGATGATTGATTTTCTATATTGTAACTTTATAATAGTAAAGAAATCATGAGGATATCTTGATTCTCGGGATGGATTAATTTACCTAGATTATTGTAATATATAGAGGGTAATAGATCCTGAAAGGATAATAGAAGAATTGCATGCAATTATTCAAACTCACAATTTCTCTACACAAGCAGTTTTTGTAAATGTTGTACCAGCAATGGAATCAATAAAAGATTTGAACATTTTCACCATTTCTATATACTGAGTTTCTAGTAGTAGTGCTTCTGAGGACCAAGGACCCAATCTGAAGGAGTTACTGTCTCAAACTGTAATCATATCAGTTTTGATTTTTGTTTTGTGATTTAAATCTCCTTTGCAATAGTTAAAGATAGATGCACAAGTGTGTTAATTCTTTATTGTTATTTTCTTATAAAATATAGATGTTTTGGTTTGAATGTTACTAATTTCTATTCCAGATCTCATTTTTGTAGTTTATTGCTTAACAATTCCTCTCATTTTCACATATGTGGTTCCTTTCAATTAAATTAGTATTTATTGTTCATTTCCGTTAAATTAGCATTTGGTGTTCCTTTTCGTTAAACTAGTGTTTGTTGTTCCTTTTTACTCAGTTAGCATTTGTTTTTCAATTACTGTTCTTTCTCAATTTCTAGTATTGAATTATTTTTTTCTAGCAGATTAGATAGTTATCAATAGATCATCTTGTTTTCATAGATTCAATTCTCTTTTCTTAATTAGATCAATTCATTCCTTTAATATCAGATTCAATTCTTGTCTCTTAATTAGATCAATTCAACAATTCAATTCATACCTTCAATTCATAAACAGTGTAGATTAGATTTCAATTATGTTCGGCTAGATCTTAGCTTTAGAAACTTAATAGATGTGTGAGGAACTTGATTGTTGATAAATTCATATTTGCTTTAACTACACGATTTTAGCCTCTACGATCTATCTGCATAGACTTTGTTGATATTCTTGTAATAGAAGACAAATCCTTGGGTTGATAAATTAATGTTAAACTAAGGTTGTTTTTAGGACATATTTAGATTCCAACAGGAGGAAAGTGCTCAAAAGGAATAAAGTGCACATCTAGAAGAATAAAGTTATAAGAGTAAAACAAGGAGATAAAGGATGATAGGAAAATGACAACCTGACATCTTAGAAATAGGAGAACAACAAAAAAGAAACATGAAGGCTAAAAGACAGAAGAAATGCATCGAAAAACCAGTTAATTGAGTTGGCCATGCATTGTAGTGGGATATTTTTAGGATGAACATATTAGGGTTTTTATCCCTAGATTTTGATATAAATATGTAATGAGTTGGGAGATGAGGGGGTCAGTCAGTTTGAGTCAATCGGTTAGTCGAGCTAAGTATTATCCTGATAAAGTTTGATTATGATAGACTAGTTTATGTTACAATTAGTTTGATACTGAATCCAAAGCTATTGAATGTAACAATCGAAGGTTGTGAAGGATGAGCAAAGGAATGATAGATGTATGTCACAGAATCATGTATTGTCTATGTTTCTTTGTTTGATTATGAAAACTATTTACATGCATTGTAGAATTTCTTTTTGCGTGAAGTGTGTATGAATAAGAAGAAACATCTTGAAAAATCAAAACTCTCACAAAAAAAATACCAAAGCCCAGGGCTCGGTTCTCCCTGGGAGAAGCACTTTCATAGATGACATCATCCAAAAAGTTGAATCTCAATATTCGGTTGGACATAGGAAAGGATATACCCGAATCCCTCAGGTAGAAGTTTCACCAACTACAACCCACACTGAGATTCATAGCAAAACTAAAAGGACTGAGAAAATCTTTCAAAGCACATATATTCCACCCCTCAACCCTTTAGAAGAGGGAAATTCTCGTAATCTGGACAAAGGAGAAGGAGAAACCAGTGGGGTTGCAAAGGCAGACCCATCACCACCCCCTAATCTCGAACTCCCAGATAGAGGGACTGCAATCAAATCCTCTAGGGGATCAATTAATCAATCGAAAGAATACCCAGGCAAAGAAATTCCTGAAGATTATTGGGAGATCTTCGACGAAATTGCACAACCAAATAAACAATGACCCCAGACCTCCACGTTGGAATATCCAATAGTTGATCCAATTGCCAATGCCTCCATGAAAGAAATCCCCCTATAGAACCTTCCAACCTTCCATGGATTGATCTCAGAAGACCCGAACGTATTCTTATTCGAATTTGATGTCCTATGTAGGGGTTATGATTACACCTCTGAACCCCAAAATCTAAAGTTGTTCCCTTCCACTTTAAAAGGGGAAGTTTTACGCTGGTTTATGTGATTTGGAGGTGGAAACATTAACTCATGGGATGAAATGAAACAATCCTTATTGACAAAATATTAGGATTATTGTAGGACCAAGGACCTAAAAGACAGAATATTTCAAATGACTGCAAAAGAAAACAAGACGTTAGAAGAATATGTTGAAATCTTCCAAGATAATTTACAAAGGTATCCTTATGGAACATTACCAGGTGATGTGCTCAAAACCACTTTGATAAAAGGAATGAAAGATGAATGGGTAGAAACATTGAATTTAATGGGGAAGGGTGAAATTTATCAAGAAACTTATGATAACATCATTCTATTGTGCATCAGGTGCTCACAGGGAAGTACATGGACCAGGTCAGGAATGCGAACTTCCCTCACCAGAAACAACAACATTACCAATGGGGGTGTTACGCGAGATGAAGTTGGTAATCCCTTAGAAAATTTCAAAGAAGATATTCTAAGCACTTTTACTACACAATTGGATGTATTGCAGGACAAACATAAACAATAATAAGCATAAAAGACTTTGGCCATATTTTAACGTAGATGTAGAAAAAAGCATGGCCCAAGGGAATGTCCTTTGGATGTAGTTTAGTTCTGCACTATTTGCGCTAAGGATAACACAATGAAACAATGCCCATCATTCATTGGACCAAAAGTTGTCTTTAGAGAACCAGAAGAGGAAACATAACCATTATATCTGATGGATCAACATCATCAATGGCATGCCCTCCCTCCAAATACACTCTAGGACCCCTCCTCTTTCTTTTCTGGACAGTATAATCAACAGAAAAATTCTGATAATGCATGGTAGAATGAGCCACTTACTAATCAGAATTGGCAGCCCCAGCAATACCCACCTGCAAATCCCACTTGGCTGAACCAACCACCTGCAAATCCCATCTAGAAGAATCAACCAACTGTAAGTTCTACCTGGCCTAACTCACAATACCCCACTTCACCCTAGAAAAATTCAAATAACAATCCCTATCCTTCGCAATGGTCCAACATGACTGCCCAAAACCCAAATTGGAACTAGAATTGGTAGTGCCCCATGGGGATACACAATCAAACCATGGGGATGGACCCTCAAACCCAAGCCACGTTGCAAGCTCCACTCCAACTATCCCAGAACCCTCAATCGCAATTGTGCCCTCAATTACCAACCCAACCCCACCCAAATCCTAATAGTAGACCTTCTCAGCTCGTCCATATTATGGAGAATGGGGAAGGGTAAATCAACTCGGTAGGGTGCAACGAACTCCGGTTGAGATCAGGGCATATAATCTCTCCTGAAGAAAGTAACATTTTGCAAGAGAAGGAGAATGAATATAACAAACAACCAACAATAACACCCTCGACTATGGTAATAATGGAAGAAATAGAACAAGGGGGAAACACAGCTGAGTCACATGATCCTGATAAGGATGCAACTCCTTCCCCTCCGTTACCCGAAATATTGATGACAGAAAAACCTATCATGTATCCTAATTTCGAAATTGTGGGGGAACTCAAGAATTTATATGTCAAGATCCAAGTCCTACAAGATCTGCAAGACATTCCAATTTATGCAAAGACAATCAAGGAACTATGTGGGAGGAAGCATGTTAGGAAAATTAAAAATTCATCAACAATAGTTCGCATAGTAGGAGCCCTATCTGATCTAACTCTAGGAAGACAAGAACTAGTCAAATATGCAGATCTAGGGAACCCCATATTAACAGTTCAGATCCAGGGTTGTTCTTTTCCAAATACACTAGTTGATTTGGGGGCGGCCATCAATATTCTGACTATGGAAACCTGCAACACCCTAGGTTTTGACTCCTTCAAACCCACCCCAATTATGCTACAATTGGTTGATCGATCAGTGGTTAGACCAGTCAGCACACTACATGATATAGAAATCTCAATTAACTCTTGGGAATATCTAGTGGATTTCCTCATCATCAATCCAAGAAGTGGACTCAAAAGGCATCCATTGATACTGGGAAGACCATGGCTCACAACAACAGATGTGTACATAGGATGTCGAATGGGTAATATGACAACTACTAGAGGAGGTGTCACAAAAAACCTCATCTTATATCCTCTAGCCAAGCCAAGCCTGACTTTTGTATATGCACAATTGCCACCACCACGATATCCAAAAAAGGATCTACGAGCCCCTCTCACACTGGAAGAAGATCTTAGACTCAAGAACCAATTGGAGGATGACATAATTAGTGGGTTTATTAATAGACCAGCCATCGTGGGTAACCCAACGTGCTAGATGCTCCAAGTTGTTCTAGTCTATGAAGCACAGGGAGACTCGCTGGAAGATTTAATGGAACAATAAATCCCAACTACCATTGTTCATAACAACAAATCCGTTGAGATTGCACTAGGGAAGTCTCTGAACGTTAATGCCAATTTATATGATCAATAACAACAAAAGCTAATTCAAGTCCTTTCTAAATACCAACAAGATTTTGCCTGGTAGTATTATGACATGAAAGGTATTGATCCACAAATTTGCACACACCACATTTACATTGAGAAAGATTCTTGACCTATTATATGGCCATAGAGAATATTGAATCCCCACCTTAGAGATATTGTTAAAGAATAATTACAAAAGATGTTGGATGCAAATTTTATATACCCTATCTCAGATAATCGGTGGGTATCCCCATTAGCCATCCTCAACAAGAAAAATGGGAAATGGAAAATCTGTGTTGACTACAGGGAACTTAACAAAGCCACTCAAAAATACCACTTCCCCTTACCTTTTATCGATTAGGTCATGGATACTTTGGCAGGGAAGAAATTATTTTCTTTCCTCGATGACTTTAGTGGCTACAATTAAATCCAAATTTCCCCAGAAGATCAAGATAAAACTACATTCACATGACCCTGGGGTACCTTTGCATACAGAGTATTTCCCTTTGGACTATGTAACGCTCCAACCACATTCCAAAGGGCCATCCTAAGCATATTCAACAATATAATAAGTAAAGGGCTTGAAGTTTACATGGATGATTTCACTCCTTATGGTGACGACTTTGATCAAGCACTGAATAATCTGGAAAAGGTACTAGAATGGTGCATTGCTACCAGGTTATGTTTAAGCCACGAAAAATGTCACATGATGATGACAGAAGGTGTGGTACTAGGGAATTTTATTTTTGGAAATGGAATTAGAGTGGATCCAACAAAAATAGAGGTAATACTTAATCTACCTACACCACACACACAAACTGAGGTACGTAGTTTCCTTGGTGCTTCAGGATACTATCGCAGATTTATGGAAAATTTTGCAAGAACCACTACACCTTTACATTATTTGATCGGTAATGGGGAGTTTCAGTGGTTTGACAAGTGTGATGTGGCATTTGTAGGACTCAAGAAGTTGATCTCGACAACACCAGTGTTGATGGGATCAAATTGGAAAATACCATTTCACATCTCCACTAATGCATAAGATATTTCCATAGGTGTTGTCCTTGGACAGGAAGAAGACAAGAAACCCTACCACCAACACCACCCTAGACAATTATCATATTAATAACATAGTTACTTATCCATACCACCCACAAGCAAATGGGAAAGTAGAAATAACCAATAAGGTCCTGCAGGAAATCCTGACAAAGACTGTCTCAACAAACCGACAGAATTGGGCTATTGAGCTCCCAAATTCCTTATGGGATTATCACACAACATGATGCAACACCACCAACTACTCTCCTTATCATCTAGTCTATGGTAAATAACCCATATTCCCAATCGAGTTTGAGATCAAGACCCTAAGGATGGCCCAGGAAATTGCACTGGATCTTATAGAAGCACATAAACAACACCTTCAGTGACTCAATGAGTTGGATAAAGCATGATTGTCTACTGTGGAGTGCACAACTGTTATTCAACAACAGAGAGCGACCTAGCATGACAAACATATCAAGAAGAAATCATTCAAGAAAGGTGATTGGGCGCTTCTCTATGATTCCAAATTTCAGGATTTTCTGAGAAAATTACAGACATAGTGGCTGGGACCATATGAAATTAATGAAGTCCATGATAATCACACGATCACATTAAGTATCATCGATGGATCTAGATATCTATTTCTGGTTAATGGACACCTACTACGACTCTACCATCAACTTCCTTCAAAATAATCTTTCTACCGGGAAGTAAGTAAGGACCCTACAGTTCAGATTTTGGCTAGCTAGGAAGGTAACCCAGCCACTCCAACTCCATAAATGACGATTTTTTTTTGACACTGTACATACTGTATATAGTTTTTTTGTATATCTAATTGAGTTGTT
>JZKD02S0600359.1:0-15979 GCA_000966675.3 Picea glauca | reverse complement strand
AAAAAATTGGAGACTATTTAAAAGATATATCAGGGTACCTATGGTACAAATTTTATCATTTTTGTCATTTTACTTTCATAGTTACACCATGTGGAAGATAGGGTTTTTAACTAGTCTCATGCAAGTGTTCTAGGTAAAATACTCATATCTTCTTCATAGAGGATCCAAATTACATGATACTAGTTTCATTGGAAAGAAGAAAATCTTTAGTATTTTAGGTAAAAAATTCATAATCAATTATCCAATATTGGATGTGTGGCATTATGTACAAGTTCACTCTCCCGGAAAGGCCAAAAATCAACAAGGTTTGGGAAGGTTACACTAACCTTCACTTGGCACATCCAATTTTGGTAAAACCCATGTCATTGTAGAGAAGACATTTTAGAGTAATACATGAGAAAATTTCAGACTTGAAAGGGTTGAAATTTCAGAAATACATTAGAAAGATGGTCGGTCAGAAGGACAAACTCCAAATCAGGGTTTCAAAGGTATGTTTACTTAAAACTATCATAACTTTTGATTTGGAATTTCGATTGAGATGATTCAAAATCCATTGGAAAGAGAAAACATAGAATATTATATTGGAACAATGATTATAACTATTTGAGATCATTATTCCTAATATATTAAGGTTGTAACTTGAGGTTTCGGTTAGACCTCGGTTAAGAAGGCAATGGAAATGCCTGAATTTACAAGAGATGAAGATAAAGATGAAATCAATCATATGGAATGGTTGAGGATGAAAATGGAATATAATATGACTCCTTCAAGGACCAAACATTATTTTTCTAGTGAAGCTTGGAATTGGTGGATGAGTATTGATAAGGATAATAAGTGGAAAAAGTCCTGGGAAGAATTTGAAGAACTCTTCTCAAATAAATGGATTAGGGATACAAAAATGGAGGTAATGTATAAAATTAAAGAGGTGTTAAAAGAAGCAAAAGAAAATATTAATAAGAAGAGTGACGAGTTCTCTAAGATACAAGACCTTAATTAATCTCTAATTAAAGAATTTTAAAAATGAAAACAAGAAAAGACTAGCAAAGGAAAGTGGGAAAAAGACGAGTCAAGGGAAGATTTGAAAAAGAAAGATGTAGATTATAGAAACATACTAAAAAACTGTTGGATAAGATTAAGAGATTTAAAGAATAAAATAAGAATCATCAAGATCAAGAAGAAACAAAGATCTCGGACGAAGAATGTACCAAAACAATTGAAGATGAAATTTGCAAGAAGGTTGAGGAATCCCTAAATACCGATGAAGTAAAAGTAGAAATGCAATCTAGAATTGAAGAATGATGTCAAAATTTGATAAATGGGGTGACGTTGTAGCTTCTAAAGGAGAAAGAAGACAAAATTCAAGAAGGTCACTATAAGATACTTAAAGAAGTTGAACTTCATATAGAGGATGTACACGCCAAATATGATGGTATTATCTCCAAGGTAGAGTAATCAAAGACCAAGAAAAGATGATAAAGGATTCCATTATCTATGAAAAGAAGATAGATGAAGTGGGTGTGCAAAATGAAGAAAACCATCAAATATGAAACCATATCGACACCCTCACTATCAAAAAATATTTCAAGGAAGATAAATATCAACATTATCAAGGAAGAATATGGAAAACTCATCAATATTCATGGAATATGGCATCACAAAACCATTATTCAACAAGAAGTTATCATAGACCAACATCTACTACAAATTGGAGAAGCTTCAAAAACAATACATGGAATCAAGAGAAATAAAATTATGCAACAACTAGCCATCAAGGATTACAACTGAAAAGAGTTGATTTTGGATGGATGGATCATCATCAATGGAAAGAAGAAAGCATGAACATAAGAAAATCATATTACTTGGTTTCATCACATGTAAATCCTTTAATTACAAATCTTTGAGGACAAAGCTTTTTGGAGGGTATTGTGTTATGACCCAAAGGGGGAATATATAGGGTTAAATGTCTATGATATCACCCCAAGGGGGACATATATGGGGCTAAATGTACATGAAATGTGTAAATATATATGTAATAGGATCGACTTAATAGTAAAGGGGCTTCTTGGAGTTGTGATCCACACTCACATTATGTACATGGTGTGTACTTCTATTATGTTATGGAATCTTAAGAATTTGATTCACTACACATTAATCTTCTCAACTTGTTTCAACTAATCTTACCACATAGCAGTTTTTCCATGCAAACGATATGTGAAAATCCTAGCTTATAGGTTAGATGAGTAGTTGTATAACTGAAATACTTCTTGATTCAAGAAAACAAGCTTCAAAATCATCTTTCCATTCTCTTTAACCATCAAAGGATGGTAGCTCAAGCTTCCTAAGTTCTCCTAACAAACTGTCCAACTCATATCTTCTTCTTTGATGCCTAATAGGTGATGCTTCTGGACATCTCCTTGACTCTTCAGGTGCATAAAACTTCCTAGTTGATTAAGGATGTATCTGATGCCTATGAGTTCTAATAACACTTCTTGAGTGATTGGGTTTTATGTAGTTATGCATTCTTTCATGATGTTTTCCTTCTTCCTCATGTCTTGAGTCTAATCCATTCTTTGTTTGCCTTTCCAACTGATTTAGGATTTGCATCCTTTGAGAATTTATTTTATTATTCTCCGCATATTCTCTCATTATGTTTTCATTGTCATCTCAATAAATCTGCACTTTCATTCTAAGGTTTCTCGTAGTCTCTACCAAATCTGTTGGTTCCACTCTACTCCTATGTCTATTAGATCTTGTTTCAACATTATCCACATTGATATTTTGGCCTTTGGCTTCTCTCTCATGATTGTAGGCTCCTTGTGCATCCTCCATGACTCTAATAAGAAATCTCAGGATTGAATTGATATTTTTATACCTCTAATTATGCAAAATGTGCAAACAACAATTTTTGCTAGAATTATATATGTTATATATTTTTTTTCAATTAATGCTACAAGTCATTTTTCTTCTCAATTCATGAAGAGCTATATCATCATTTTCCAAGTTCTAACAATTCCAGGTTATTCTCCTCTGCATCATCTTTCAAATGACTATTCTTATGCCTGCTATCCTCATTTCCTAGGGATAACTAAGGAAATAATGTATCGGGGCCCTTGGGCTGCAGACACAGAGTACCGAGAGACAAATGGTTGACAACGTCCACTTGCATAGATAGAGGCTCACCTCACCACCATATATCTTAGATTCAACACAATGGTATTCACCACATCAGCTTACTTCCAGAAGACATTGGGTCTTGCTCCATGAGGTACAAGCCATGTATTATGGTGAGTGTCATCTTAGTATTTGAGGCATTTGGGTGTGTTGCATATAAAGTTTCTTTTGATTATGTAATGTATGCTTGTAAGTTATGCTCTTTGCCATGTTTCACCTTTGTGGTTGACATTGCGCCCTAGTAAAAGTGGTCACCATTAGGAATGGTTTTGCTACTGGGAGGTCCCCTTGACAAGCCATCTTGCCATTTCCAATCATACTTACCAGTTTCTACACTTCATCCCCTCGCCTCCTTATCTTTTGGGATTTTTGAGTGTACTAAACCAAAGAAGGGATTGTCTCTCATTTCATGGTAAGAAGGGGTTTACGACCCAGAGGGAATGTATCTAGAAAAATATGAAATCCAAATCATAACCTTACAAATGCTCACCCAAAGAGGTCTTGATAAAAATGAAATGTCTCTCATAAAAATTTAAAGACCTGCAAAAGAAAACACATATATATACATGTCCCTCTTGTCGAGGGATCTACACAAGTGCGTTACAAGCTAGAATTTATCCTCATGGAACTCTGTGTACCTCTCCCTTCAAGTGACATTGTGGTACTAACCCCCAAGCTATATGTTACCCCATAGGGAGTACCCAGTTTTTCTGGACCTTAATTAATTAATGACATTAAATCGACTTGGAAAAAGGACGCATTGAAAACGAAGGTGCAACACACCCTCTACAAAGGCACCCATAAATGAGACACTACGATCCCTTGCATGTCATCAACCCCATGCCCAAAAGTATTGCTCCCATCCACATCATTTTATCCACATGTCTTAGAGGGGGGTCGACCTGAGAAACACTCCTTGACTTAGGGAATGATTCCCCTAATAGGTCACTTTGACAACCCTCCCATACCTAAACTTGGAAAGTTGCATATGGTCTTTGAGCACTTGTTTAATTTGATGAGGTGGTTTTTGATGCACATGATGATGTGGATATTTTATTGATTTGATTTACTTATCATGATGCATTTGGATTGACATCTTTGGAGGGCGTATTCATTGTCTTTGTAGCACCTTGCTTGGTGGACAATTTTGGAAGAACAAGACTAGCTTGGGATTCCTTGGGGCATGAATCCCACTGGGTGGATATTATGGCCCACACACCATACGATGATGAAAACCTTTGGAGGCTTGAAAGACACCATGGAATATCTCACCTAGCCCCTACAATCCCAATGTCTTTCCTTTGGAGGTCAAAACACCACTTTGGAGGGCTTGATGTCACCCTCAGGCTAGGGTTCTAGTGGTGGTGGTGTTGACTTGATTGACACTTGGAATTTGGATGGACATAAGCCTTACCTTAATGGAGGATACCCTATCACATGAGAGGGAGGCCTTTGGAGGCCTGATGTTTCACCTCCAATCTCAAACGACTTGCTAGAAGTGCCAAAACATCACCCTAAAGAGGGTTGACGTCATCTTTAGGGTTTCTTATGTGCAAATTTTAAGTTAAAATTGAATTTAATATTGTAAAGGGGCAAAAAAAAGGGAAATGTCTCCCTTATTTTGTGGTTTATCCTAAGTTAAGTGAAAAAACACTTTTTAGGAGTTTTGTATAAATAAGGATCATTTCCTTTTCATCTTATCATATCCCTCCCATTTGGAGAAGGATACTTGGATGAAATTTGCGCTCTCTTTTTGTAATTTGGATCTCTCTCTCTTGTGCAAATGTATTATGGTGATTTGTCTTGGTTTATTGTGGAGCTAAGGTGGTGCACACCTCTTGTATAGTTTTTCTCTTGCTTATGAATGGACATTGCTTGGTGAGCTAAGGTTTTATATTACATCTCTCTTGGAATTGGTAAGAAAATCTGCATTTTGTTAGTTCTTCTTGCTTGTTTCATAGTGTTATTGATTGAAAACCTAAGAGTAGTATAAGTGCATACACCCTCCATCAAGATTCATCTTGTTGCTAGTTGATAAGTTGCTAGGAGGAGTACACAGGTGTACACCCTCCTAGATTTACCTAAGTTTGATTTGCATGCCCTAGGGAGTAAAAGGGATTACACACCTATGGATATTGTGGATCTAAATATTACATCCAAGACTCCATTTACCCAATATTTTAAAGGCACTAATCTGAATTTTTCATTGGAGAAATAAAATTGCTTACATTGGGTACTGTGATTTTACGAGATTTTCAAATTGTTTGAAGTGGAATCAATTCTTTTCTCTAACAACCTTCTTGAGCCACTAGGGAATCTTCTTTTGCGAAGGATATATTATTTATGTCATAACTTAAAGCTACAACCATTATGGGTGCAACAAATCACTCTATATATTTAAATTTAACTTGTGTTTCAACCGTGGAAATTTGCTAGTAAGCCAACACTATCTTTCTACTGCTAATTGGTGAATTTTTTGTCGGATTACTTGCTTGTTTTAGTGGTTGAAACTTGATCCTGTACAAAATATTTTCTACAAACATTTGTATGTTACAAAAACACTCTTAAAAAATCATACAACAACCCTCTAATACCACTAAATTTTGTGCTAAAGTATTGGGAATTAATCTACATGTTTTGTGCTTCATCTCTCAATAAATCTTTGATGCTTTAAGTGGTTAAATCTGCAGTAATTAGCCTTATTATTTTGTTGATATATACTCTTGTTTACTATTGTAGTTTGAGACAACAAGATTAACTTGTTTGTCCACTTAATCTTTGAGCTTGTATACTTGTATCTTCTTGTGTCTCAAGAAGGTACAACTATCTTCCCTAGATACTCAAGCACTTGAAAATCATTAACCATATATGAGACTTGTTTACAAGCCATTCTCCACTTAGTAGTTTGACCTGTAGGGGTATCACTTCCATAACCTCACTTTCCATCTCATTTCCCTCTAGGGTCACCTTGGATTCCCCCCTTGTGTTTTATTTCTCCTTCACTAGAGCGAGGGGAGGGTTTTTCTAAGGTGACAGTGGGTAGACTCTCCCACAGTTATTTCCATCTTGTGGATTGGGTTGGGATTTTCCCAACCTACAGTTTGTGCGATAACATTTTTGCGCCGTTGTCGACGAGGGTTTTGAATCCTCTTTCATTCCCTAATGACACTTTGGCAAGCTTCCATCCCAAATCCTTTACCCCTAGCTTGCTTGGTGACTCCACTTGAAGGATGTTTCCCTTCCACCCTTGACGATCTCTAATCGAATCTCATCAAGCGACTCCACCCTCCCAGAATCCACCTTCCCATGAGACTTTTCCTCCAGGAAGATTCAATATTTCTAAGGTTTACCGAAGAAGGCCTCCTCTTAAACCTCTTGTTGTCAAAACGCTTTTCCAAGGTACCCTTCCCCTTACTCTGATGGCTCTCCCTTGGGAAAAATACCTCTACAAACCCTTGAACATGGCCACTATCGATGGATATCCCAATGCCATGCCAAAAGAGTCTTACAAATGGTTGTCAAAGTTATCAGGGAATAATGTGATCACGATCAACGATCGTTTCTATGCCACGGGTCGAGATATGGAAAATGCAGAAGTAGAACATGAAGACGTAGCAATGAGTTTGTTGTCCTCATCACTAATCGAAGATGCCCAAATATGGTTCAGGGGCATTCCTGATAACCACATGGAATCTTATGAATATTTCGCTAAGTTGTTCAATAACAAATGGACAAAAAAATGCTTGTAACTCAATTCAATCAGATAAAGAAGAAAGAGAATGAGACCGTAAGTGAATTTGACAACAGATTTGACAGATTGCACAACCAAATCCTGATGATATACCTTACATCAACTACAATGAAGGAAGTTTTTCATTTATGTGGGATAAGAGGAAGAGCAAGCCTAAATACGATCAGAAGGATAAAAACTCTTGGCTTGGCCCTTAAATCATCAAGAAGAAGTCTGAGAAAGAGAAATACTACTTGACAGCCTTGGATGGGAGAAATATGCCATTACCGGTGGATGTGTCTCTTCTCCGACCCTACATTCAAGGTACTTGACTTCTTCAGGACCCAGGCCCCAGGTAAGTAAGTAGGTCATCTTGTTTTCTTGCATTTGCATCTTGATCGCTCATAGTATTTTAGCTGCATTTCATGTTTAATTTTTCTCTACTTGCATATCGCTTTCATCATATTACATATTTTGTTTGGAAAAATTTTGAAAAAAATGAAAAAAATTATTTTCTACATTAGTTGTCACTTTTAGTTTTTGGTTTTTTTACGTATATGGACAAAGGGTGATATAGCCACCCTAGATTTTACAGTTTTATGTTTTAGCGTAGGAAAAGGTCCGACCAAGAGATGTTTTGGTTCTCATGCACTCTACGATGAGTACATGTCCCCAAGTAGGAGACAGAAGTTATCCCCATTTCCTAGGAATTACTAAGGAGATTATGTCTCGAGGCCCTCAGGGGTCAGACATGGAGTATTGAGAGATAGATGGATGACAACATCCACTTGCATAGATAGAGGCCCACCCCACCACCATAGATCTCAGATTCATCACAATGGTATCTGCCACATCAACTTTCTTCCGGAAGACATTGGGTCTTTCTCCATGAGGTACAAGCCAGGTATTATGGTGAGCGTCATTTCAATATTTGAGGCATTTGGGTGTGTTGCATTTAAAAATGATTTTGATTATGTAACGTCTGCTTGGAAGTTATGCTCTTTGCCATGTTTCACCTTGGTCGTTGACATTGCACCCTAGTAAGTAGTCACCCTTAGGGATGGGTTTTCTACTGGGATGTCTCCTTGACAAGTCATCGTTCCATCCCCAATCATACTTATCGCTTTCCACACTTCATCCCCTCGCCTCCTTATCTTTTGGGATTTTCGAGTGTATTGACCCAAAGAAGGGATTGTCCCTCATTTCATGGGAAGAAGGGGCTAAAGTCCCAGCCAAAATGTAGTTGGAAAAAGATAAAATCTATATCATAACCATCCAAATGCGTGCCCAAAGAGGTCTTGAGAACAATGAAATGTCTCTCCTAAAAATTCAAAGACCTGCAAAAGCAAACACACACACATATGCATGTCCCACTTGTTGAGGGATATACACAAGTGAATTACAAGCTAGAATTTACCCCCATGGAAATCTCTCTATCTTGATGAGTATACAAATTGTCGAGTAAATACAATTTTACAGTTTTCTGATCTAGGACCCGTTTTCCTACTCTAAAAATCCCAAAAATCCCCCAAAAGTGGCATGTAATAGTGGATTTTGGCCTATTTCATCATCCCCTTTCCAAACCCATTATATTTTCTCCAATTCCTTCCCTGGGTATTTTCATGCCTTCATTTTTTACTCTCTCCAAAAATTTAAACTGAATCTGGATCTTAGTCACCGAATTGGACCCAGATATTTAAAAACCATTGTTTTGAAATTTCTAACAAATTCAAGAGAAAATGGCCAGTGGCCCTCACTGGAATTTTTGTAAATATCCTCACTGCAGACAAAAACCATAAAATTTGATCTCAATCTAAGTTATTTTTCTCCAATTATGGCCAAAATATGATTTTGGCTCCAAACTAGTTTTTTTTTTTAAACATAGGCTATCATATGCCTTTGTGGAAATTTGTTGACATCACTGTTGATATGGCACCATGGTTCCACATGGAACCACGAAATGATGCTATGTCACCCCTCGAACCACTCTATCCTTCCCCGTCATCCTTTGTCACCACCTTCTCTCTCTCCCTTTACCTTATGTTTCCTTTATCCTTACCTCTCGCTTTAATATATAAATAAAATAAAATCAGTAATAAATATGGGATCGTACTAGCTTCTACAAGGCACCACCACAGTGGCCCACATCACCTACGGGTCCCATCCCCACCTTACCTTCAACGTGCACCTGTCCACACCCCATATCTAACGACGAATATCGAGGGAATAGATCAACGGTCCAGAACTATTTCACATTGTTAAAATGCTCGAGAGTTAACGACCCTTCAACATGTGATACCAAAAAATGCCTAGGTATACGTGGAACTATATCATTTGTTTTTCATCCTCCACAAGTTTTTCAAACCCGCTCATCCCAACATACGATACCACCAATGGTTTTCGTCTATACCATGGCCCATCACCCCGCCACGGTGGTATGCCACCTCGCTACTGGGGTCTGCCACCCCACACTATAGACCCCTGTCCTTGCCACCATGGACCTCCATCGTGGAAATTCACATCAACACTTCCACACCACCTAACATGTGGCCTCTATGTCATCGTTGATGTCATGTACGAAAAATCCCTGAATTTTCCCAAAACTCATAATTTTTCGAAATTTTCAAGAATGTCTTATTTAGGAATTTTTTCAAGGCCGCCATGGAATTCTATAATTAAGCCTCCCTTGGAAAATTTCAATTCTTCTAATGGCCAATTCTTTCCATGCTTTACCCCTTGACACTACTGGCATCAATCAATTTGAAATTCACCACGGGAGTAGGAAAGTTTGACCAATTTTCCAAATAAAATATAATTTCAAAAATCATCATTTAGGTGCCCAAGCACCTTCTGGTATGACCTCCACACAATAAAAACTTGTAATTCGACCCATATGACCTAAGCACTACAACCAATGCTCTGATACCAATATGTGACAAATATGTTGCTCGAGTACCTCTAAATTTATGTCTTCTGGGCAAATTTTAAATTTATGTTATGATTCTTTAATTAATCAACAAACGTGCATGCCAAACAAGAACAAGAAAATGCCTAATGCATATTATAACAACCACAAGAATGATAAAATCAACACAGAGATAATTAATACACAACAAAATATGAAATACATAGAAAATACAAGGAGCACTTATCTTTAAATAAACCATTCACCAACTAGCTGCATACATAGGACGTGTTATCACACAAGTTGTAGGTTGGGAAAATCCCGACCTAACCACCAGGTGGCGACAACTAAGAGAGCACCTACCCACTGTCACCTTAGGCAGGTGTTCCCGTCACTTTAGAGATGATAGAATAACCTCAAGGGGGGAATCCTGATGAGCCTAGGATGAAATGAGATGGAAAGTGAGATGTATGAATGGAATTCCCTATAGGTCAAGTTACTATATGGAAGAAGGCTTGAGACTGAGTCTTGGGAGAGGTTTAAGGTTGCCAAGCCCTTGGGTACCTGCTGAGAGTGTTTGTACCTGCCTGAGACACAAGAAAAACCAACTGTACATAGTATATGTTAGGTGGACCAGCAAGTTAAGCTTGTTGTCCCTAATTTCAACATTAAACAAAAATATATATCAACGAGAAAAATAGCTAGTTACCACAAAATTAACCATCAAAATTTTCAAATAAGTATTGGACAATGAAGCACTAAACCAAATGATAACTTTCCAATATTCAACCACAAAATTTGATAGTAAAAGAGGGCTGCTAGATAGTGTTTTCAGAGAATTATTGTAGCAGCCTTATGGCTGTAGCAAACAATTGCTACAATAACAAGATTCAACCACCACGAATAACAAGTAAACCACCCAAAAGATGCACAATGACCAGTAGATTATTATGGCAAATTCTTAGCAAATTTTGATGGATGAATAATGAGTAAGAGAAAGAAGTTAAATGAGTTTGTTGCAACCCTAATGGATGTAGCATAAAGTTTATAACAACAATAAGATATATGTAACCAATCAAAACGCCCTTGTGGCCTTAGCAAGCTTAGAGCACTTAGAATAGATTCCAATTTAGACAATCTCAAAATCTCTTTTTGTCACGTATACCGATGCAATGATTTAATTTCTCCAATGCAAATAATTTTAGTGCCTTCAACTATTCAGTTGTGGAGTCTCAAAATTAAAGATCTAGGTGAGCTACTTCCTTGGGGGTGTAAGCCTTTTTACTCCCCAAGGCAAGCTAAGCTAGCTAGGAGAAATCCTAGGAGGGTGTAAACCCTTTCACTCCTCCTAGTATTTACTTATGCAATAAAGTATTTCAAGACAATTACAATGGACTTAGTGCAGTTGTATGTACTTACACTCCCAAACATCTTAAGCAAATTAACCTTTAAACCAAGAAAAGAAGCAATATTGACAAATATTCCTTACCTAGTCCAAGCATTAACAAGATAAACCTCTTTTTAACGAAGCAAATCCACTATAAAGCAAGAAATAATCCTCCACTAGAGATAGCACATCATCCATCCATCCAATAGACAAAGTAAAACCATTACAAGGGAGTAGAAACCAAGAGACAATGATAAATGCCAAAATAGGGTGCAAATTTCATCCAAGTATCCTTCTCCACAAGAGAGAGCTATGTTCAAATTATATAGAGTTCATCTCTATTTATACAAAATGTCCTCAAGTATGTTTGTCCTCATAATTTCAGGGTAAACCACAAGATAGGGGTCAACAACTCTAATCTTTCCATTTTACACAAATAATAATAAACAATTCAACTAAATTTTAAATTTGCACAAGGAAAACTCTAAAAAAAAAGATGACGCCACCACTATAGGGGACATTTTGACCACTTGATCAAGTCATTGGAGAGGAGAATGGAGATCATTGGGGTTCCTTGAGCCTCCTCATCATATGCTAGGGTCAATCCATGTATCCTCCGGTCAAAATATTCCAAGTGTCAATGTGCAATGGCTATATCACCACCAAACCCCCTCAAGCATGACGTCAAGCCTCAAAAGGTGATGATTTGCCTCTCCTAGGCAAGTTGTTTGGGCACTAGGGGATGGATAAGGTCCTCCATGATGCCATGTAAGCCTCCAAAGGCATGTATTTTTGATCTGATATGTGGGCCTACATCACCCATCATGTGGGATCCTTTCCCCATGGAAGCCCAAGCTAGGCTTGTTCTCCCAAAACTGGCCACCAAGCAAGGGCCTGCAAACCAAAAGGGTACACCCTCCAAATATCTCAATTCAAAGATATCATAACAAATGTAAACCACATATAATAAGGAAGGCACCTAAACATGTGCATCAAATCTACCTCATCAAATTAAACAAATGCTCAAAGACCCTATACAATTGAGCAATTTTAAGTATGGGAGGGGTATCATAAAATTCCTATTGGGTAGACCAAAAACCCTCAAGTAGGGGATGCTCCCAAGGATGGCCTCTCAAGGTTATGTAATAAGTGATGAGGTGGAAAGGGATTTAGACTTCATAGGTCAATGACTTTCATTACATACAAGGGCTCGTATTATCTCATTTATGGGTTCCTTTGTAGAGGGTGTGTGGCACATTCATTTGTGAGGAACTTTTTCCAAGACCATTTTCTTGCCATTCTTTCATGTTTTAAGGAACAAGTTGAAGGCCATTGTCCTGGCTTGGTGTCCAAATAACGACAATATCATTCACAAATACCTCACGGAAATGAGAAGGTTGGCTTGTGATGAGACCCCATTTTTCTCAGTTGTGTAACTGAGAACCACTACCTTGGCTTGGTGACCAGATGATGGTAATGTCATACCGCTAAATACCCATGATCATGATAGGTCAACTCATGATGAGACCTCCCATCCTCCAACTAACTGCTTAAGCATTCACTATCATTTATCTTTGTAGGTCCTCCATTTCTTATAGAGAATCGTTTCATTTCTTTCTCGGGGATCCTTGGGTGAAGCATATGGAAGGTATATATTTAGGCTTTTATATTTTTAACCAACAACAATCCCTCTGGGCCTTCAGCCTCTTCTTCCCATTAAATGAGGTACATGCCCTTCTTGGGTCACTAAAGTCAAAGGGCCTAGAAGAGGGAAATATGTGGGAATGTAATGACAACCCCTTAAGGGATCCCTAGTCGCAAACCTTCCCCAAAGGTTGGCCACTTACTAGGAAATCTATGACACTCACTAAGGTGAAACAAGCTCAAAAACATAATGTCCAAGCTTGTGTTCTATAATCAAAAGTATCTTAAATGCAACATCTTTAAATACCTCAAATATTAGGGTGATTACCTGCCACAATACCTAAATTGTACCACATGGAGCCATACCCATCTTCCTTCCAGAGGTTAGCTGGTGTGGTGGATGTGCTGACAATGAATCAAAATGTGGTGATAGGGCAGGCATCCATCTGTGCAAGTGGACACTGTTGGTCATGTGGTCTCTTGGCACTCCATATCTGCAACATGAGGGCCTCGAGACATCATCTCCTTAGTTATCCCACAAAATGGGGATAACATGACGTTCCACCCAATAGTAGAAACTGATGTTCTAGCTCTCAACAGTAGGTCATCCCTGATCCAAATCTATGAATCCAAAAGGATGGGTCTTAGGCCGACTCTAAAACATGCAAAATTTAGCTAACAAGATCTCATGATTTTTTTTTTTTTTTTGACGAAAATGGATAGTGGTATTGATTATTAAAAAGGTGGTCTTGCCATTGGTGCGGTTACAAAATGGGTCACGCCTCACTGAGCGCCTGCCTTCCTGGAGTATTCCCCTGTTCCTAAAGGCATTAAGCCAGAACCCTTAACTAAAGGTGCTAACATAAAATTAAACGATTACAAATTTATTTACAGCATTGGCTTCTATACAAAACGCCAAACTTGTTGAAGATGAGTTGAACTCGCTTTCCTGCTGAGTGACTGGATTAGTTCTTTGGGTCTTGCTTCCATTCATTGTTGAGCTGAGACATTTTTACCTCCAGCTGGTCGATTCTTTCCTCGAATTATTGCTTGGGATTCTTGAGTTCTTTGTGCAGCTTGCCCAACTCTTCAGTAAACCCGATTTTGGTGGTGGAGATGTCCTCTTCTAGCGTCTCAAGACGTCTGCCTGCTTCAGAGTCCATATTTTCGAGAAAGTCCAGCTAGAACTGCAACAATTGCTTTAGATTTTCCAGCGTTGTGTCCATCGCCTTTAGTCTTTCTTTTGTGCTTGGCTTGTTGCCCAAGCTTGATGCCATTTCTTGATATCTTTCCCCTCTTCTTGTGCCCTGATGCTTCGATGGGAATTTCTCACGAGATCTCTACGTAGGAGTGGCTTGAGGCTGTGGAGACGCCTCCGATTTATTCCCTCCTTCTTTCCCATTCATAATTTCAACCCGATTTTCTAAATCCGTGAGGTATGGGTGAGTTGATTCTCTGTCTCATCCTTGTCTGAAGTCCGTTGTCTCATGGTACCCTTCCTTGTCCCCTCTGCCCAATAGCTTTGTCCTGACATGACTTAAACTGAGCGCTTTTCCCATCTTTCCTTACTGCTTCTCCAACTTTCCTTTTTGAATGTGGAGGGCGACTCTCATGGATCAAGGTAATTCCACGCTGGATAACATTCCATTTACCTTCAAATTTCCCAGCGCCAAGAGGGTGCCTTTGTTAGCCTCAGCGTCTGCTCTTTCGTTTATCTCTCTTAACACATGGTAGATCTTATAAGATCGGAAGTTCCCAAGAAGGAGGTGGATTTTGTCCAAGAGGTTATTGAGTTTGGAGTTTTGGGTTTTAGAATGGTGAATTATAGCTTTGATTACCACTCTGGAGTCGCCTATTATAACCAGGTCTTGGATCCTGTGCTTGCTTGCTTGATTTAGCCCTTGCCAGAGTGCTAGGGCCTCTGCTCTGTTGTTGGTTTCGATTCCTAAACCCAGGGCGTATTTTATCATTATTGCTTCGGTGGGGCTTTCAATTATCCCTCCTCCTCCTGCTAGACCCGAGTTCCCTTTTGAGGCCCCATCGAAGGACAGGATATGGACATTTCTCTTTGTTTTCCAATTGTCGAAATCCTATTTGCCTTTCCCGATTTCCCATTCCTCTTGAATTGGGGTGCTAGCCTTTATCCTATTATGACTTTGGATTTTATACTGATCCAACCAAAGTTCCTCTCTTGCTTCTAGCATTTTGTTGTTTTTTGACTGGCATAAGTAAGGTGCACTTTCACCGAAGAGTGCGTGAGTTTTGGTTACCACAAGGGTTGTTCTCCTTTTGCGGTCTCTGAAGATTCTGTTGTTTCTTTCCAGCCATAGATTCCACAGGATGAACTTTGGGAGGACCTTCCACAGAGCATAGGCTTGGCTTCGTTTATGAGTCTTGAACGGGTAATTGGAGTCCCATTGTTGGAGAAGACTTTTGGTGTCTGGAGGGAGGTTGATGTCACTTTGTGTTCCTATTTCCAGCTTCCATACTTCTTTGGAGTAGTCACAGTTGAGGAGGAGGTGGTATGTAGTTTCTTCAGCCTGTAGACAAAGAGGACACCTGTAGGGGCCTTCCCATCCTCTTATTTTGAGGTTTTCCCCTGTTTGGATTCTATTGTGGGCAAGGGTCCAGATAAACATGTCAATTTTTGGGATGGACTTGGACTGCCAAATTGCTTTCCAGATGGACGGGTTAGGCGGGACATTGGGAACGTTTATAATGAGGTGGTAGCCTTCTGCTGTGGTGTAGGGCTTGGAGTTCCCTCCCCAGCCTCTTTCGTCCTTTCCTCTTTTTTTTGAGGGGGGCTTTCCCTTGAAGACAGATCTTTAGAGTGCTCCAATCCATTTCTAATTCGGGGGGTCTATTGAGCACTCCCCATCCTTGCCAAGTCTTGTACTTGTCATTCCCCCAGATTGAGATGTCAAAGAGAGAATTTATTTTTTGACTTTCCATCCAGTCCTTGAGGCGCAACAGATCCTATCTCAGCCTTAGGGGGGGGTCTCCCATGATTGAATCTTGCCAAATTTTAATTTTCTTTCCATTTCTTGGCACCCAAGTGAGTTGAGGATTGAAGTGGGGTATGGCCTTTTTGCAGAGGGTAAAGATAGGGGAACCCTTTGATTCCCTACATGGATAATCTAAG
>JZKD02S0600348.1:0-15980 GCA_000966675.3 Picea glauca | reverse complement strand
AACAAATAATGCAAGGAAAAAATAATAAGGCAAAAAACAATCTGAGATAGGACTGTTAGCAAACAAGACTCAGACAAAATTCTAGAAAACCCCCTGAGAATGTGTGATTCTGATAGGGAAGAGGATGACTGCCTCTGAGATTCTCTGAACTCTACACGCTGCTGCTACCTCTACAAATAGCGTTCACGTGCAGGCTGTAAGAGGATAGGGTGCGGGTACACACATGCAGACCTTGTGCAAGCCGTGTGTACCTCTGTGGGTCTCAAAAAACACAATCAAGCAAAATTCAGGGAAAGATGGTATGGAAAACCAGACTCCCTGCTAGCTTAGACTTTACAGAAACAAAAATAAAAGACAGGCAAGAAAAACTAGTCTTTAAACTACCCAAAAACTAAATAAAATTCTAGGAACCCTAGAGAGTCTCCCCAGTACGGTCGCCAATTTTGTTGTTGGGGAAAAGCACCCTACGGACTAGCAAATAGAGTTCAGACTTTGCATGCAGATATGACCGAATAGAAATTACTTTCTACCTTCATCCCTAGATTTAAATCCCCTTTTCTTAATAAATGCATGGAAAGATCAACCTACCTCGTTACCGACGTTTGATGTCGATCCTTCGTTGTGCTTAGTTACTTGTTCACAATACTCCTTCCAAAGATGACCTGCATTCAAGATGAGCAACAACTATGCATGCATACTACTTATATACTAACAGGTTAGAAATCAAACATATACTGATCAAACTACAAAGAATTCATGAATTGGGATGGGAAAAGCATTCTCTTTATTACTTTGAATGAGTCAACTTACAAAAGTTGAGACCGACCATTGCTCCTCGAACCTGATCCTAGGATCCTCTTCTTATGTCCTTCAACTAATTTGCTTTGAATCTCCTTTAGCATAAGGAAAGGCTAAAGGGTTGGGACAATGGGAATACATAAATGGGTGGAGTTTCTTTGCTATATTTTTCCTCTTCCAAATGGTACCCCTACCCCTTCTTTTATAGGCTAGAAGGAGCTAGGTATTTGGATGAACCCTCGACCATGCATGGCCGAGAGTTTCAGTTAACTCACCCATAGCTTTTTGTTCCATCGATAAATTTCCTTTTTTCATGCTTTTTTCAGTCCACGCGGGTTGTTTTGGGTTAGCCAGCGTGTACACTCGTGCAGTAATGAATTAGGGCACATGGGCCTTTATTCAAGAGGATTTTCAAAGAGTTGTTCAGCAGTGTTTTGGCAAAGAAGGGATACGAGTTTCCCTGATGCCAGGTAAGCATGTGTGGTGAAATTTAGGGTTATAACAAGAACTTGAAACTTTTTTAGCATCCCATGATCATGGATCAGGATGAGAAAGTTTCAATAACTTCAGTTGATGAGTTTTCTCTTGAGTAATTGGATGAGTTAAAGGAAGATATCATTTTGTACAAAAGGATGAGGACTTCATGCAGGGGTGATGTTGATTATATTCGAGTAGGCTTAAAGGGAACACATCCAAGCAAGGCAAAGTGGATTGAGAAGGACAAGGTGAGGAAACTCTTCCCTCACTTCTCTGTTTATTGATGAAAGATTTTGGTGGTCCAAAAAGATCTCAGTGGGAAGGCGTGATCCAAAAAGGATCCAGAGAAGACTAAGGACAACTCAGAATTTGCAGAAGAAACTCAGGAAGCTCATAATGGCCTCAACAGATAGAGAAAGGGAAAAAACTCAAAGTCCTCAAAACTCAGTGAAATTGTCATCATCTCGAAGAGCACGTCGCAATATTTCCAACGACGTAAGCGACTCGTCAAATGGAGTTACAGATCAAAATATATCCGTGGTCAAAGTTTTGGTCAACCTAGTCTAGTCATCAGGGATGAGTCAGCATCAGTACGAATGACATCAACATTCATCCAGTGTATGTGGCACACACAGAGGGTGACAAGTGTCATGGTAATGTTATCATGGTGATGTGGTAGCACTAGAGGCTACCACGTGTCACTCATTTTTGACATTTTGAGGTCAACATGTGGACCAATGAGGAAGTGCCACGTGGTAGTCCGTACAACCACATGGTAGACCATATGGGACATGGCAGGTTGATGTGGATGGCATGGGCCAATGGTTGGCTACCACATGGCCCAGTCATGGGTTGCCATGTGGTAGTGGGAAAATTCCCAATGAGAGCCCAAAACCGGATTTTCAAAAATAAAAAAAAGGGCCTGCCAAATCTGGTGGCCAAACTTTCGACTCCGAAAAATTTAAACAAACAACTCCAAACTTGGTGGAAGTTCCAAACTCATATATATTTTTATAACTAAAATCCTAAAAGGGGACGCCCATGGGCTCGACCTCGAGACCTTCCCTATCCAAACGCCTTACAATAACCTCCGCTAACCATTAGGCCAATGGGCTTCATTGGTCAATCCGCCCAGCATTTAATTTAAATGATGAATTTTACCCATGGATGGAGGAGCGTGCACGATGGTACGGTCGAGCATGATTTTCGAGACAAATTGCAAGGAATTAATTGCAGGTTGCAGGCACGAAAATTGAGATGCGATTTCTCAAGGGCCTGAGAGTGCCAGAGTCAGATTGAGGCGTGGAGACAGTCATTTTTGTGTAATTTGACGCCACGAATTCAACGGTGTTGTCTATTTTATGATCTGAGCAAATATTCTGCAGCTTAATTCCAGAATGAGGTATACTTATGTATTTTTCCAAATTCTTTTGTTGAGTTAATAAAGAGGCCTACCCATTTGAGAGCAGGACCCAAAGACGTAGTCCACCAGGGACGAACTCCATTATCAAGTTTTTGTGTTCAGATTTGATTCTTATGTCTCTTCATTGTTGAGATTTTCCTTGTTTATGGTGCACTTTAATTTATGCTCATTTGATACAATTCTTTATAAGTCACTTCGATGAAAAGATCGCAGATCATTGATGAGGTTAAAATGTGCATGAATTAAAACACATTGAGTTTGAAATATGCATATGGTATATGGTTGGAATATTGATGTGACGAGTGAGATGGACATGAATTGAATGAAAAGGACGTGGGAATTAACTCCCATAGTCTCGCACTTTACTACCTCCTACTGGTTAGAGTAATTGTCATTTCATTTAGTTTGGTCTGTGGAGAAAAAGATACAACTCGACTTTGGAAACCCTCCTCCTGTTGGTTTCTGCAACCGTCTCGACCTCCATTGTTGGTATAAAAGTGATCTTGGACAAGGTATGTACTCGTCAGTCTATGAAACATATTTTGCATAAGTTTTGTGATCTAATGAAACAAAAGCAACTCCGAGATTGACTGGTAATGAGTGTGAAATTGTTTCTTTTCCTTACTTTTTTTTCATGAAAATGAATTTGTTTGAATCTTGTTTGAGGGTTTTTCATTTGAAAAAAGAAAATGGTTTTTTCTTCCCTCAGTTGTATGCATTCTCCTCTCAATTGATATCATCACTTTTCATTCTCCTAAATATTTGTTTGAAGAATGGTTGTAAAAATGTTATGGGTCGAACCCATTTTATTTTGGTAAATATTTCATGAGTCTCAACCAAAGTTCGAGTTTGAATATGTATATAGTTTGTTCACTATCAGAGTCTTATGTGACCAACATTGAAATTACTCTGTCTTGTTGAGTCTAGAGATGGGTTCGAACTGTACCTAATTTTTTAAGATGATTTTTACCACTGAGAATAATGTGAATGTGTGACCAACATCGGTAGCCCACTATGTTATATGGGTTCGAACCCTGGTCATATTAATGTTTTGTTTTAAGTTGCTTGTAATTCGATGGAAACCATACATGATATGACCATTTCCATTCTCGTTTTGAATTTTTTAAAGCTCATATTCAATATCATAGTTTATGGCAAAGTTATGGCTCGTTTTTGTTTTGGGTTTATTACAAAGTTATGCATATATAGCGCTCGGCCTTACTCCTATTCTTTGTCGAGGTTGTGTGCCCTTTGATTCTCATGTTGGATATAACACTAAACCCATTATTCTTTTGGATACTTGTTATAATTTTATTTTCCACCTAATCATTAGGTTATTATCACCTAAATATCACATATCCAATCCAACAACATTCACCACCTTTTCCCTGAGTTTCCAGCCTAATTCCTACTTGGTCGTTGTTATCCTTCATTAATGGTGTGACCGAAAAGGATTTGTAATTGATTCCTTCATTATGGGAGCGACCAAATGGGTTGGTCTCACTTTCCATTCATTATGGGTGCGACTGAAAGGCTTGGTCGCAATTTCTGTCCTGGCAGGTCGTGACTGAGTCGCTCTATCCATGTGTATGGGTCGCAACTGAGCCTAGAAACTCCTATTTTTGGATTTGGTTTCGATGGATGAGACTTCCCTATGATTTCTCGGGGTTTACCTTCAAGAAGGCTTCCATCATGGGCTCAAGAATCATATCCTAATAACTATATGGACTTATCCCTAAATCCCTATATGAATCAATAAGAGTAATAGAGTAATAGTAATTTAGTCTTGGAAAATAAAAAGTTACAGTTTGAATCTTGCTCTGTCCATTATTCGAAGATTGAGGACACACCCAATTTTTTTTCTTATGACTATAATGCTAAATCTGTTGTTGTAAATTTCACTTACATGCCAACCTTTGCATTATTTGTTAACCACGGTCCCAAAATGCCATGAATATGAGAACTGAGTTTGCCAAAACAAAATGAAGAAGCAAATGTTGGTTGATTTCATTACCAACTGACCATTCAAACAATTTTTCAATGATAAAATTTGATACAAGGTTTGAGTTGTTAAGTATAAATATGTTAATGCATATTTGGAAAATGAGTATGAATGCATGATATGCTAATGAAAAAAATAAAAAAATACATAAACTATAGGCATTACCCCCACATTATTTATCACTTTCCAGGGATTATTCTCAAATTTCCCAAATAATACTTCATTTTAATTTCATGTTATTTCCCCCTGTTTATGTAATTTAAAATGATTGATTAAGAAAATCCTTAAAAGAGGGTCTATTTATTATTTGTTCATTATGGAAGACTTGGATATGGCATTGAAATTATTTTGTAGTCTAAGGATGATATATGGGAAGTTTGTCATTTTGATTTAAATGTTGTAAATTCATATCATTATGCAATTTGGAAGTATAGTGTCAACAAAAGGAATAATATAGGCATACAAGAATGTTTTGAGAAATTGTTTATGAATATTTGGAAAGGAGCTATACACATATTAATAGCTCTACAATTGAAAATTGTATAGTGTTATGAACAAAAATGATTAACTGTTTATAGATAATGAACATGAATTTTTCATGCACTCCTATCATTTCGTATCATTTTTCACTAACTGCAACCCCCTTTATCATTGTTTCCCTATCATTTATTAATTCATTTTTCATTCATTTCCCTTTTTCAAAGAAATAATAGATTGTTCATATGAATAAATTTTGCAAAAGCATGCACAGTTTAGATTTTTGAAAGAAAACTATTAAGAAGGTTTCTTGTCAAATGTCATTTTTCTTCCCTATTTACATTCATTCCCACTCATTATTCCCTTGCATGCTTGAATTACTTTTTCATTTTCAAAGCCATAGCTAAATCATTTTAAGAAAAAATGTATTAGATGTTTAATATACTATGTCTTGTATTTTACTAATTGGAATGATGATGAATATAGATGAGTTTATTCAGTCTAGGAAGTAACATGGTGGAAACATAGGTAACAGGGGAAAAAGAGGAATAATTCCCAATATGCTTTTGCAATAGGGAAGAAACAAGAAGATTATATTTTTAATACATTTTGATGTCTCCTTTGAAGATTTTAACCATATGGTACAAACTGGCTACCCGAATCTTGTTGTACATCATGCACTGCCACAGCCTCAAGCTCCTCCTAATCCTCCACTACAACCACATCCTAGTATTGTTAAGTTCCATGAACCTCCTATGTAGCCAACCAATCATGGATGGGAAAATAACCCCATAAACCCTCCTTTTCGCATAGCTCATTATCCTGGTAACCCTTTTCCACCACCTCATCCTCTACATTCAATGCCTTATGTTTCATTTGCTTCCTCTATGAACCGCTCAGTTCAGATCACTAGAAATTATAAAGTGTTTCCCATAAAACCCCAAATTGACAAAGGAAAACAACATGCCAACTCACCAAGCTATGAGACATATGAATCCTCTTCCATACACTCAAAACAACCTTCAACCAAAGCATATAGTAATGAGAGAAAAATCTCTTTCAATGATATGCACCATGAGATAGAGAAATTGGAAAAAATAAGTCTTATGATAAAGAGTTACTTAAATACATGGTTGTTCTCTCAGAAAGAAGTAAGCAAAGAGAGGAATCATGTAACAAAAAGTTTTTTTTTATTTTTTATATTTTAATTTGTATGATGACATTTCCACATTGACACTTGATGTATATTTTGGACAACAAACAAATGATATTATTTTTGAAAACTTTTAATATCATGCCATTTTGATGTCTCTTGGGAGGTACAAGTGTTTGTTTATGTGTCAGGTTTACATTGGTTACTTTTTGGTATATTTTATGATGTTGATATATTCATGGTATTTAAACATATTTTGGAGTTACAAGGGAAATGTTGGAAATAAAGGAATAAATACTTAGTGGGACACCACCTATTATTTATTACCCTTATCATAAATAAAAGTTTTCCTCTCCTAACTAAAGTTATTTAACTTCCTAAACAAAAAGGTAGTTGAACTACTGAAACTACTTTTTGAAGATACAAAAGAAGGAGAGCAATACAAATGAGGGAGGAGAAAATAGAGAACTAATACCTCTGATAATATTTGCTCTTGCCTCAAGTGAGAATATCATTTGTTCATTCATTCCATTATGGGTTTCTTTAGATATAAGTTATATTTTTAATAACAGAGTTATTCTGAAGGTGGTGAAGAAAGGACTAGGAAACGTTGATTATTGACAATGTCCAACGTCATTCATTCTTCTTGATAGTCTGTTTGGTTTTAGTTGGAAGTTATTAAATTAGTATAGTGTTGATTAATGCTAGTTTTTTAGGGTTAAGACATGATGCACTTGTGGCTTGGATTGATCTAGTTCATTTTTCATTTCTAGTCTTCATTTTTTGACACTAGTTGTCTTTGTATGATTCAAATAGCATCTTAGACTTTGTGTAATTTTGATCCAAACCCTCACAGGGGTTTGAAAAGTAATCTCAGTTGTAGAAGATTGAGATTAATAGAATTATTTGTTGATTTATTATCACTTACAAGACTTGTTGTACGTTGATTTTCAAATTTATGTTATCTTTCATTTTCCTATTTAGATATTTTATAAATTCATTTTTGCAATTACATTTTCTATTTTTTAGTAATTTCACATAAAATATACAAATTTTAAATACTTTTAAAATAACATCAGATCTGTTACCCACCCCCTCATGCCTAGGGGTAAGTAGAGGAGACAATGTCTCAAGGCTCACAATGGAGAACATGATCTACACCATGATGAAAATGATCAACATGTTCACAGATAGCATCCCAACAACCCCCCTAAGTTTCCTCTCAGCACACATCAACCAAGGCTCGTCACATTCAACTTAACCCAGGGTATTGGGCATGGTAAGACAACATCACCATGAGGTATGGTCAATCATTTTCTCATGCAATGTGTTGTGTTTGATTTATTGGGAATGTGAACAATGATCATTTGTTGAAGTTGGATATTAAATCACTTGCTTGAGAAATTGTATTTCCTTCCTTGTTTAACCTTGGTGGTCAACTTATGTGCCCTAATATCATGTTGTCACCACCCAGAGAAAAGGGGTAATACTAGGGGGACCTCCCAAGGGTAACATTCCACTCCTAACCATACTTAACATTTTTCATCCTAAAACCTTTCACATATCCTAAACTTCTGTTATGGCCCATGNTAAATGGGTGGAGTTTCTTTGCTATATTTTTCCTCTTCCAAATGGTACCCCTACCCCTTCTTTTATAGGCTAGAAGGAGCTAGGTATTTGGATGAACCCTCGACCATGCATGGCCGAGAGTTTCAGTTAACTCACCCATAGCTTTTTGTTCCATCGATAAATTTCCTTTTTTCATGCTTTTTTCAGTCCACGCGGGTTGTTTTGGGTTAGCCAGCGTGTACACTCGTGCAGTAATGAATTAGGGCACATGGGCCTTTATTCAAGAGGATTTTCAAAGAGTTGTTCAGCAGTGTTTTGGCAAAGAAGGGATACGAGTTTCCCTGATGCCAGGTAAGCATGTGTGGTGAAATTTAGGGTTATAACAAGAACTTGAAACTTTTTTAGCATCCCATGATCATGGATCAGGATGAGAAAGTTTCAATAACTTCAGTTGATGAGTTTTCTCTTGAGTAATTGGATGAGTTAAAGGAAGATATCATTTTGTACAAAAGGATGAGGACTTCATGCAGGGGTGATGTTGATTATATTCGAGTAGGCTTAAAGGGAACACATCCAAGCAAGGCAAAGTGGATTGAGAAGGACAAGGTGAGGAAACTCTTCCCTCACTTCTCTGTTTATTGATGAAAGATTTTGGTGGTCCAAAAAGATCTCAGTGGGAAGGCGTGATCCAAAAAGGATCCAGAGAAGACTAAGGACAACTCAGAATTTGCAGAAGAAACTCAGGAAGCTCATAATGGCCTCAACAGATAGAGAAAGGGAAAAAACTCAAAGTCCTCAAAACTCAGTGAAATTGTCATCATCTCGAAGAGCACGTCGCAATATTTCCAACGACGTAAGCGACTCGTCAAATGGAGTTACAGATCAAAATATATCCGTGGTCAAAGTTTTGGTCAACCTAGTCTAGTCATCAGGGATGAGTCAGCATCAGTACGAATGACATCAACATTCATCCAGTGTATGTGGCACACACAGAGGGTGACAAGTGTCATGGTAATGTTATCATGGTGATGTGGTAGCACTAGAGGCTACCACGTGTCACTCATTTTTGACATTTTGAGGTCAACATGTGGACCAATGAGGAAGTGCCACGTGGTAGTCCGTACAACCACATGGTAGACCATATGGGACATGGCAGGTTGATGTGGATGGCATGGGCCAATGGTTGGCTACCACATGGCCCAGTCATGGGTTGCCATGTGGTAGTGGGAAAATTCCCAATGAGAGCCCAAAACCGGATTTTCAAAAATAAAAAAAAGGGCCTGCCAAATCTGGTGGCCAAACTTTCGACTCCGAAAAATTTAAACAAACAACTCCAAACTTGGTGGAAGTTCCAAACTCATATATATTTTTATAACTAAAATCCTAAAAGGGGACGCCCATGGGCTCGACCTCGAGACCTTCCCTATCCAAACGCCTTACAATAACCTCCGCTAACCATTAGGCCAATGGGCTTCATTGGTCAATCCGCCCAGCATTTAATTTAAATGATGAATTTTACCCATGGATGGAGGAGCGTGCACGATGGTACGGTCGAGCATGATTTTCGAGACAAATTGCAAGGAATTAATTGCAGGTTGCAGGCACGAAAATTGAGATGCGATTTCTCAAGGGCCTGAGAGTGCCAGAGTCAGATTGAGGCGTGGAGACAGTCATTTTTGTGTAATTTGACGCCACGAATTCAACGGTGTTGTCTATTTTATGATCTGAGCAAATATTCTGCAGCTTAATTCCAGAATGAGGTATACTTATGTATTTTTCCAAATTCTTTTGTTGAGTTAATAAAGAGGCCTACCCATTTGAGAGCAGGACCCAAAGACGTAGTCCACCAGGGACGAACTCCATTATCAAGTTTTTGTGTTCAGATTTGATTCTTATGTCTCTTCATTGTTGAGATTTTCCTTGTTTATGGTGCACTTTAATTTATGCTCATTTGATACAATTCTTTATAAGTCACTTCGATGAAAAGATCGCAGATCATTGATGAGGTTAAAATGTGCATGAATTAAAACACATTGAGTTTGAAATATGCATATGGTATATGGTTGGAATATTGATGTGACGAGTGAGATGGACATGAATTGAATGAAAAGGACGTGGGAATTAACTCCCATAGTCTCGCACTTTACTACCTCCTACTGGTTAGAGTAATTGTCATTTCATTTAGTTTGGTCTGTGGAGAAAAAGATACAACTCGACTTTGGAAACCCTCCTCCTGTTGGTTTCTGCAACCGTCTCGACCTCCATTGTTGGTATAAAAGTGATCTTGGACAAGGTATGTACTCGTCAGTCTATGAAACATATTTTGCATAAGTTTTGTGATCTAATGAAACAAAAGCAACTCCGAGATTGACTGGTAATGAGTGTGAAATTGTTTCTTTTCCTTACTTTTTTTTCATGAAAATGAATTTGTTTGAATCTTGTTTGAGGGTTTTTCATTTGAAAAAAGAAAATGGTTTTTTCTTCCCTCAGTTGTATGCATTCTCCTCTCAATTGATATCATCACTTTTCATTCTCCTAAATATTTGTTTGAAGAATGGTTGTAAAAATGTTATGGGTCGAACCCATTTTATTTTGGTAAATATTTCATGAGTCTCAACCAAAGTTCGAGTTTGAATATGTATATAGTTTGTTCACTATCAGAGTCTTATGTGACCAACATTGAAATTACTCTGTCTTGTTGAGTCTAGAGATGGGTTCGAACTGTACCTAATTTTTTAAGATGATTTTTACCACTGAGAATAATGTGAATGTGTGACCAACATCGGTAGCCCACTATGTTATATGGGTTCGAACCCTGGTCATATTAATGTTTTGTTTTAAGTTGCTTGTAATTCGATGGAAACCATACATGATATGACCATTTCCATTCTCGTTTTGAATTTTTTAAAGCTCATATTCAATATCATAGTTTATGGCAAAGTTATGGCTCGTTTTTGTTTTGGGTTTATTACAAAGTTATGCATATATAGCGCTCGGCCTTACTCCTATTCTTTGTCGAGGTTGTGTGCCCTTTGATTCTCATGTTGGATATAACACTAAACCCATTATTCTTTTGGATACTTGTTATAATTTTATTTTCCACCTAATCATTAGGTTATTATCACCTAAATATCACATATCCAATCCAACAACATTCACCACCTTTTCCCTGAGTTTCCAGCCTAATTCCTACTTGGTCGTTGTTATCCTTCATTAATGGTGTGACCGAAAAGGATTTGTAATTGATTCCTTCATTATGGGAGCGACCAAATGGGTTGGTCTCACTTTCCATTCATTATGGGTGCGACTGAAAGGCTTGGTCGCAATTTCTGTCCTGGCAGGTCGTGACTGAGTCGCTCTATCCATGTGTATGGGTCGCAACTGAGCCTAGAAACTCCTATTTTTGGATTTGGTTTCGATGGATGAGACTTCCCTATGATTTCTCAGGGTTTACCTTCAAGAAGGCTTCCATCATGGGCTCAAGAATCATATCCTAATAACTATATGGACTTATCCCTAAATCCCTATATGAATCAAGCCATTCCCATGGGAAGGGGGAGGAAAGAGGTAGCAAGGTTACTCTAGTGATTTGGTTGCAAGACTTGGGCAAGGAGCTTGGAAGGACACCATTGCATAAGATTCTCATATGTAAGTTGTAATATTGCTTCATTGATTAATAGAAGACACATTGGATGTTTCCCTCTATCTAATTGTTCATACAATTTTATGTATTCATTGGTAGAGAATTAGTGTAATTATGTGTTATGATATGCTATTAGATCTGTTGTCAATCCATGCATGATTGCTTTGATATTTGGGAGGATTTCATCTTCTTTGGATTTTTTCATGTATGAATAAGATCTAGGAACATCCTTAGTTTATGTCTCTATTCATTTCTTAGGCGATGGTAGAACCTAAGGGAGCTCATCTTCTGTAGGGTGCAAAATCCCTACAACACTACCTCAATACTCTTTGCCCCTTGAGGTTGAAATCATTGTTGGTATTGATGAATTGGTTTGAATTCCATTTGGTATATCTTGTTATAAATCGAATTCACTTTCCATTTAACTCATTACTATGTTATGTTCAAATTATTGGTCAACTTAATAGAGTAATAGTAATTTAGTCTTGGAAAATAAAAAGTTACAGTTTGAATCTTGCTCTGTCCATTATTCAAAGATTGAGGACACACCCAATTTTTTTTCTTATGGCTATAATGCTAAATCTGTTGTTGTAAATTTCACTTACATGCCAACCTTTGCATTATTTGTTAACCACGGTCCCAAAATGCCATGAATATGAGAACTGGGTTTGCCAAAACAAAATGAAGAAGCAAATGTTGGTTGATTTCATTACCAACTGACCATTCAAACAATTTTTCAATGATAAAATTTGATACAAGGTTTGAGTTGTTAAGTATAAATATGTTAATGCATATTTGGAAAATGAGTATGAATGCATGATATGCTAATGAAAAAAATAAAAAAATACATAAACTATAGGCATTACCCCCACATTATTTATCACTTTCCAGGGATTATTCTCAAATTTCCCAAATAATACTTCATTTTAATTTCATGTTATTTCCCCCTGTTTATGTAATTTAAAATGATTGATTAAGAAAATCCTTAAAAGAGGGTCTATTTATTATTTGTTCATTATGGAAGACTTGGATATGGCATTGAAATTATTTTGTAGTCTAAGGATGATATATGGGAAGTTTGTCATTTTGATTTAAATGTTGTAAATTCATATCATTATGCAATTTGGAAGTATAGTGTCAACAAAAGGAATAATATAGGCATACAAGAATGTTTTGAGAAATTGTTTATGAATATTTGGAAAGGAGCTATACACATATTAATAGCTCTACAATTGAAAATTGTATAGTGTTATGAACAAAAATGATTAACTGTTTATAGATAATGAACATGAATTTTTCATGCACTCCTATCATTTCGTATCATTTTTCACTAACTGCAACCCCCTTTATCATTGTTTCCCTATCATTTATTAATTCATTTTTCATTCATTTCCCTTTTTCAAAGAAATAATAGATTGTTCATATGAATAAATTTTGCAAAAGCATGCACAGTTTAGATTTTTGAAAGAAAACTATTAAGAAGGTTTCTTGTCAAATGTCATTTTTCTTCCCTATTTACATTCATTCCCACTCATTATTCCCTTGCATGCTTGAATTACTTTTTCATTTTCAAAGCCATAGCTAAATCATTTTAAGAAAAAATGTATTAGATGTTTAATATACTATGTCTTGTATTTTACTAATTGGAATGATGATGAATATAGATGAGTTTATTCAGTCTAGGAAGTAACATGGTGGAAACATAGGTAACAGGGGAAAAAGAGGAATAATTCCCAATATGCTTTTGCAATAGGGAAGAAACAAGAAGATTATATTTTTAATACATTTTGATGTCTCCTTTGAAGATTTTAACCATATGGTACAAACTGGCTACCCGAATCTTGTTGTACATCATGCACTGCCACAGCCTCAAGCTCCTCCTAATCCTCCACTACAACCACATCCTAGTATTGTTAAGTTCCATGAACCTCCTATGTAGCCAACCAATCATGGATGGGAAAATAACCCCATAAACCCTCCTTTTCGCATAGCTCATTATCCTGGTAACCCTTTTCCACCACCTCATCCTCTACATTCAATGCCTTATGTTTCATTTGCTTCCTCTATGAACCGCTCAGTTCAGATCACTAGAAATTATAAAGTGTTTCCCATAAAACCCCAAATTGACAAAGGAAAACAACATGCCAACTCACCAAGCTATGAGACATATGAATCCTCTTCCATACACTCAAAACAACCTTCAACCAAAGCATATAGTAATGAGAGAAAAATCTCTTTCAATGATATGCACCATGAGATAGAGAAATTGGAAAAAATAAGTCTTATGATAAAGAGTTACTTAAATACATGGTTGTTCTCTCAGAAAGAAGTAAGCAAAGAGAGGAATCATGTAACAAAAAGTTTTTTTTTATTTTTTATATTTTAATTTGTATGATGACATTTCCACATTGACACTTGATGTATATTTTGGACAACAAACAAATGATATTATTTTTGAAAACTTTTAATATCATGCCATTTTGATGTCTCTTGGGAGGTACAAGTGTTTGTTTATGTGTCAGGTTTACATTGGTTACTTTTTGGTATATTTTATGATGTTGATATATTCATGGTATTTAAACATATTTTGGAGTTACAAGGGAAATGTTGGAAATAAAGGAATAAATACTTAGTGGGACACCACCTATTATTTATTACCCTTATCATAAATAAAAGTTTTCCTCTCCTAACTAAAGTTATTTAACTTCCTAAACAAAAAGGTAGTTGAACTACTGAAACTACTTTTTGAAGATACAAAAGAAGGAGAGCAATACAAATGAGGGAGGAGAAAATAGAGAACTAATACCTCTGATAATATTTGCTCTTGCCTCAAGTGAGAATATCATTTGTTCATTCATTCCATTATGGGTTTCTTTAGATATAAGTTATATTTTTAATAACAGAGTTATTCTGAAGGTGGTGAAGAAAGGACTAGGAAACGTTGATTATTGACAATGTCCAACGTCATTCATTCTTCTTGATAGTCTGTTTGGTTTTAGTTGGAAGTTATTAAATTAGTATAGTGTTGATTAATGCTAGTTTTTTAGGGTTAAGACATGATGCACTTGTGGCTTGGATTGATCTAGTTCATTTTTCATTTCTAGTCTTCATTTTTTGACACTAGTTGTCTTTGTATGATTCAAATAGCATCTTAGACTTTGTGTAATTTTGATCCAAACCCTCACAGGGGTTTGAAAAGTAATCTCAGTTGTAGAAGATTGAGATTAATAGAATTATTTGTTGATTTATTATCACTTACAAGACTTGTTGTACGTTGATTTTCAAATTTATGTTATCTTTCATTTTCCTATTTAGATATTTTATAAATTCATTTTTGCAATTACATTTTCTATTTTTTAGTAATTTCACATAAAATATACAAATTTTAAATACTTTTAAAATAACATCAGATCTGTTACCCACCCCCTCATGCCTAGGGGTAAGTAGAGGAGACAATGTCTCAAGGCTCACAATGGAGAACATGATCTACACCATGATGAAAATGATCAACATGTTCACAGATAGCATCCCAACAACCCCCCTAAGTTTCCTCTCAGCACACATCAACCAAGGCTCGTCACATTCAACTTAACCCAGGGTATTGGGCATGGTAAGACAACATCACCATGAGGTATGGTCAATCATTTTCTCATGCAATGTGTTGTGTTTGATTTATTGGGAATGTGAACAATGATCATTTGTTGAAGTTGGATATTAAATCACTTGCTTGAGAAATTGTATTTCCTTCCTTGTTTAACCTTGGTGGTCAACTTATGTGCCCTAATATCATGTTGTCACCACCCAGAGAAAAGGGGTAATACTAGGGGGACCTCCCAAGGGTAACATTCCACTCCTAACCATACTTAACATTTTTCATCCTAAAACCTTTCACATATCCTAAACTTCTGTTATGGCCCATGATCTCATGAGAAAGGGGCTGGTGAGATGGAAGTAGATTGCACTTACTTTAAAAGAACAATAAAATGATGCATGAATATAAAAAATTAGGAACACCAAAATTCGGTCCAACTTGAGCTCTACTCATTCATTGCTTGCCCAAATCCCAAAAAAGGTAATACTAAATCTTGGAAACCCACAAAGGGGGGCCCTCAAACTAAATTATAAATGAAAGAATGTATTGGAAAGATGGATAATGAATTGGTTTTGAAACAGGTGGCACACAAATATTGGGTAACTCAAGAGCAAGTGCACCCTCAACAAAATAACTCATAGAGATGGACACAAAAAGCCATGAAGGAAGCCCTAAACCATAACATCTTCACACTTACTCTTGATGGGTTTTTACTTTTCCTTGTCACTCTAGGGACCTATATCTTTACCAGGGTTATTTATTTTTTGTCTAGGTGGCACACCTAATATGGCTAGATGAAGGCCCTCCCATACTTAAACTTGATAACCCTCACAAGGTCTTAGACTT
>JZKD02S0600337.1:0-15980 GCA_000966675.3 Picea glauca | reverse complement strand
AGGAAACCTACTTCAACCTCCACAATTCGAGATGAAATTATGTGAGTGAGTAGTGACTTTGTGTGTGAGAAAGTGATAAAATGTGCCAAATGTTTAATAAGTTAGGTGTCACCTTGCAACATGTGGACTTCCTATGGTCCTTACAATTCTTGATTACCTATCTTACTAGATGCCATTGGTACAACCTTGTGGAATTTTAAAGTCCCTAAAAAACTAGCATATGGACATATGGGTCCTTACCAATACTTTAAACTCCCTAATGTGATTTAATCTATGAAATCTTCAAAAAACTGTCCTAGATTACAAGCATGTGGGCATGTATGGGCCCGTTACAATAACCTTTAAACTCCCCTAGTGATGTAAAATAAGAAAGTAGCTTCAAAAAATATCCTATCTTTGCAACATGTGGGCATGTATGGGACCTTACAAATTTAATATGTTTTGAAAAGAAACTAAGAGGGCCCCTAGGGGGGCTTTGTCCTCTCCTAAAGATTTTTTTTTAAGGGATATGAAATCTTCCCTCAATCGTTTTTATGAATCTCAAGATCGCTCTTTGGTGCGAGAGAAGAGCATACTCAATGATTGAAGTTTGATTTCTAGTCCCAATCCAAGTGTTTATATATGTGATAGAAAATGATCTTAACTTAACTTTTACAATCAAAACAAACCATCCATGTGGAAAATGAAAGCATAAGAGGAGAAATATGGTTCTTTTTTAACCCCCTAAGTGCCTATGTTTTGACTAACCCTTCATGTGGAGAGGGAATCTAAGTTTGGTTCCTTTACTAATTGTATAGAATCAATATATAGAAGGCTAGGGGCCTTCAAAACATCACACAAAACTCTTACAATGTTGGATTTTTGGATAGATGCACAGGTCACAGTGTAGACAAAGGTGCATGTGGCACCAATGTGCAGAGAAACAAGGACCTGTTGGTGCATTGTGCATAGAACGCACTTGGAAACACAGTGTTGTTATCGCACGGTGCTCGGAAGATGCGCCTGTGGGATGGAACACCCATGCACATTCTGATACGCGTCTAGGAGGAAAATTTTGAATGAAATTCTCCTCTTCCAACTCTGAATTCAGCTCTTTGCAGGTAGGGCTAGGTTGGTTATGATCCATGAAAGGTAAATAGATAAAAAAGAAGTGCTCAAACAACCTGTTGGAACATATATATTTTTCTAAACTTTAGACTTAGATAAGTTTCATTCTTGTTTAAATAAGCACAAACGCGCACTTGAATATCATCGTTGATGAAATCTTCCATTGAATCCAACAATCGGAAATCCTTAAAAGTTATGGAGCCGCCCACTCGTTAAAAGGTCAAATCACTAAAGGCTACCTTCGAAATGTCAGGTTTCGAGGTTTCACGATACTAACCCAACATGTAAGAACTCCAAAGTCTTGATATACTAAGTCACAAAACTATCTTAAGTTAAACCGGGTTATTTCAGGGTTAAGAACAATTAGCAATTAATAAATCTTATTGTGATTTTACATTTCGGGGATCCTAACATATAGCGACTATCAATATCGCGAGACATGAAACCCAAAAATATTTTAGGTTAATCATGATTAATTAAAAGGGCTAAACACAATTAAACTTTATTAAGAACATCGTGATTTCACATTTCGTAAGTTATAGCTCAGGCTGTTATAAGATCTCCCAAGACCCGAAATGTTGAAATTTACTTAATGATAAATATGATTAACTGATGCTTTAACAAATATTATCTCTTAATCAACCCATCGCTTAATTATGACTCAGATATATTCAAATTTCATATGTACTTTTCCCGAGCATGAACCACCAAAAATAAATTCCATTAATAATGTCTTTACGACAATCATTCCAAATAAGATTTCGAGCCACTGCTTGAATCTGATTCATTAAAGAAAGTAAATACTCCATCAGTAAGGGTATTGGTTGATCGATGTGATTAAAGGAAAAGGGATGTGAATTTGAATTTCATTATGCGTTTTACTAAGCAGTAATTTTTTCTAGCTGAAGGATTTTACACATTTCCTGTGGCAAATAACAGATCTCAAAGGCTTGATACCATGGCTCCATGGAAAGAACCTAAAGTGACGGGTGAAAGTTCAGGCTAGAATGCAAATATTCTCTCTGACACCTCGCCCAGAAGAATAGACACCGCCAAATCCTGGATGCAAGTATTCAACATCTTACAATATTAATTGGTAAATTGCCCGCATGATTCAAGTGATAACGAGAAAGAGGACCTATCTACCAAATACAAAATCATCACCCAATCGGAGTTACATAAAATAGAAATGAGGCCCAAGCTCTTTCCCTACAATGATATGATCGGTTGGGTGTTGGACCACGTAGATATCCCAACCAGAACTATTTTCAATTCATAGAAGGTAGCAATTGGGTATTTTAGGCTAGAACATCTATAGGTGATGTACAAATTGTCTCTGGTATCCAATTTCATTTACAATGAAAATTTCCTAGTAGACTTCAACAAGAAGGAATGCGACCAATACGGGAAAAACCTTTGCGATTTAATTAAACACTGGTATTCTCGCCTCGAGAAGTTCAAAGCTAACTCCCATGGTATATACCTAGTTGTCGTACTAGAACCTCGCATACTGTACATATCAATGATGATGTGTAGGCTCTACAGGAAGGAAAACACAACTCATTTATTTTTACCATGGGTACCTATTATACACACAGTAGCAAAAGGATACTCTTTTGACTGGGCAAAGATATTTTCGGACAATTTGGTTCAAGAGATTACAAGATATCAGTCACTAAGAGCCAAGGGGAAACTGACCCAATTTTTCATGTCGACTTATATTATGGACATATTCTATTTCATGACACCTTTTTTGCTGATGGACTGGAGCTAGACTTCAAATAGTGCCAAACCCATACATATTTATCATTCAAATATTTGGGAAGAAACAACAAAAGACCTATTTTATGAGATCTGCAACTGGGTAGTGGTGTTGATGCACACCGCCATATATGGCTACCCACCTCCCAAAATCTCCAAAAAAATTGTGACTAACCTAGGAAGAATAGTAGACTGGTACATCGAGGAACACTTCTCCCATATTAGGGTTTTTGGTTTCTCATTTCCTCAATATGCTCTACCTCAATTTTTACCAGACTAACTAGTGTGTCGAGAGGTCGCACGAAAAACTATTCTCGGTGGGTTTAGTAAGGAGCTTAAAGCAGTACAGAAAAAGCTATGGCCCTCTTTTCCCCTACAGATTGGTACATTTTCCCTACTATATTTCGGTCACTCTAAAGTAAATTTTGCGTCCTTAGAAGAAATAAAGTTGGTTGACATTGAATTCAAGAAGCAGGACCCACAGAAGGTTGTGAGTAGTCACATGTCCAGGTGCAATTTGAAAAGGTATGAACAAGAATATTATCCTCAAGATGTGATTTTTTGAGAGAGATCCTATCCAAAGGTCTTGAGTCATGTTCAAGATCTATCACCCAATAAAATGATTGAGTTTTATGACTTACAGAGGCACCGAAGAAGTATCCTACCTAAAGTATTACAAGAAGGAACCCTGGCGTCTCCAGTTGCACAACGGACGGGGACCCAAAGTTCTGAAGCAACAAGCTCCAGCGGACAACAAATCTAGGAAAATTTGGAGAAGACTGAGGTATCGACTCAGAAAGAAGATATCCCATTGACAAATGTATCAGGCGAACAAACCAAAGATCAAGCAGAGACACTAAAAAAGGAGGGAGAAGAAGGACCATTGTTTACACCAGATAAATAAACTACAAATGCGGCTGAGAAACAGTCATCCACTGAAATTGGTAGACCCATCCAGTTCATCACACCGTTACAATTCACCAGTGTGAATCCAAATGTAGAATTAGTATTCATAGATGACCTCACACCCATTTCGGTTGAAGAGTTTCCTCCTTCCAATTTATTTTTCAACAAGAAAAGGAAGGTTGTGGTGAAGAGAGAAATCCACCTAAAGGAAGGATCAGTTGTCAAAATACATAGGGTGCTAATTGATGGAGAAGCCTTGGAGGAGGTAGACTTTGTTGAATAAGTAGCAGGTTCACTGGGGGATTTTGAAACAGCTAACCATTTTTCATTCAGAAATTTAAAAGAATGACTGAAGCAGAAAGATCTGCAAATAAGCCAATTCCATAATCAAATGAAGACTGTAGAAAAGAATGTCTAGAATGAGGTCAGCAAGGGCTTCGAGCAGATTAGATCCAGCAAGAAACGGGAAATCCAACATCTCGAATCCAACCTCGAGGAGATGCATAGGAATATACAGGCAATCTAGGGACGGGCCACCCAGGAGGATGAGTTGGTAAGGAAACTACAAGCCAAAGTAAGCTCTACTGAAAACATGATTGTAGATATAAAATTATTTCAAGCTCAGGCATTGGAAGTGAGAAAGGAACTGGAAGCAGAACAACAAAGCCTTCTCACTAAGGTAGAAATTGTCCAATATCGTTTTCGGGTGATAGATCAAGCACTAAATAACATTTGTTTAAGAGAGAGAGAATATATTGCTTCCCGAACTTCCTTCCAAGAAGTAGTTGTGTCTTCAACAAAGGAAGGAGTAGCTATGGCTTCTAGGTTGTCTGTTTCAAAACAAACCAGAGATGATATAATACTAAGGACCTGGGAATATAGCATAGTTGAAAGCAGGAAAATGGCTAAGGAAGTGAAGGAGTTTTGTGAAGAGGCTTTCCACTCACTCAACAAATAATCATTAGGCCTTGATAAAGAATATAACTCTAGAGTACTAGGACAGTTTGACATAACAAAACATCAACTTGACATTAAGACATATATGGAAGAGGCTCAAGCCGAAATCTCACAAATAAAACATGTTGATATTATTCAGATAAATAGATGGCTAGTGAAACCTAGTCTGCAATTATGTCTATAGTTTCAGAAGATAGACGAATGGAAGAAAGATTGCCTCAATTGGAAAAGTTTCCTTTTTTTTAGGCTAATAATTTAACAGAGCCCTCGAGGCTGGTGGCATAATTTGTGAAAAGATGCATCAAATATATTGAGCAAGGAAAAGGTAGCACCACTGGAAACAAATGAGATAACTTGTGTACGTTATCCGTTTCGGAGATGGAGAACTAGAGAGAAAACCGCCTATGCTAGCATAATGAGGACACTGATAGAAAAGATGAAAGTGAAGTGTTTCACATTTTACATTTTGTAATTTTTACTATTTTAGAAATAAGGGGGATTCCAACAGTTTAAGTTTGAGAACCTTTTGTATAAATATAACTTTCTAAGGTTAACCACATGCTACTTCTTTCTATATTGTAACTGAGAAAACTCATCCTTTGTGAGTATTAATACAAGTGTAGACAAGGATTCCAAATTTTGTGATGTTTCAGTTATGTGCTCTCTTTTTATTCCATATCTCTAGTTTTCTTTAAGTTAGTCCTTGATAAATGGATGATTGCAACTTAGTACAACATCTATTGCGATTACTTTTCATTTAGTTATCTGGTAGTAAACAACTTTTCCTCTGTATTAATTTTCTATTAGCAAATACAAGACCTGCAAACTACTTGGATCACTACATTATATATCCTTTCAGGGGTGAGTTCCACTCTTTCTTCTACTATAAACAAAATAATATTCTTATATCATTGATTCCTTAATTTGTTTAATAGTTTTGTAATTTTCTCCTTCATCATCCTTTTTGATAAATTGACTCAGACGACGAAATACGACCTTTGTTCTGTTCAGCTATTATTTTCATTTGAGGACTCAATTTTTAGATAGCTAATGGAAGAAAAAGTATTCTAAAAACATTCCTTAATTTCATGATCCCTGACATTATTCTTTGAGCCTTAATTTTAATCTCAGGAACAACATCTTTTTGGCACCATTGTCGGGGACGGAGAGAGGAAGTTATTTTTCCCTGGGAGAACAACATGGTAAGTTTATTTCTTTGATAGTGAACAAATATAGAATACAGTATTAAGGCTAATTTTAATTTTCACTTGGTGACTCCATCACTAATAAGTTGGCATTCAATCGAAGGAATACCAGAAAAAACCTCGACAATAAGCAGACCACACCTGTATTCGACCCTGAAAAAAATTTAAAACCAAAAGGATACCTTAATCAAACCATTGCTTCCACAAGTAAGGTTTATCAACCCAAACCCACATATTCTAATGCTAAGGTTCCACCTGAAAAGTTAACTTTGCAAGAAGATTCCACCTGAATCCATTTCGGAGAAACATCGCCTGATAGAGTTGAAGCCGAAAACATAAACCTCAAGTTGATTTTACCGGAGATAAAGACCGAAACCGATTCAATTCCCTCCTTTTATAACAAAGGTAAAAGACCCATCTCAACACCTATTTTGATTGATATTCCATCAGTCCCCAAGATAAAGTTTCCATCTTCCTAAAGTTTCGAAGAATATATCTTACACTCTGATTCGACTCCTATTGGATCTCCCATTTATATATCCTGTAAATCGGAGGAACCTAGTCCTCATCTCTCTTTTCCCCTCTTTCTGATTTTCTATCTCCTGACGATCAGTTCCCAAAACCCCTTTCTCTTCATATTGAAGTAGTCAGAAGGTCACTACACATAATTGAAAATCCTCTCTATAATCTTCAAGTTTCATCTCCTAGATTATCAATGGTTGTTGCTGAAGAAGGTGGTGCTAGTGGAGGTGGTGGAGTTGGAGGAGGACATGGTGTCAGAGGAGGAGGAGGAGGCGTTCAAGGGCCACCCCCACCTCCTAGAATTTTTTCTAAAGTAGATGCTAAGTATGCTCCTTTAGTCCTCCCAATTCTCCTCCATGATTTACCTGAAAATTGTATGAAAAAACTGCCAAAGTTCACAGGAGAGGGGGATTTAACGGCCACTGAACACACAATTTTTTTCGATCAATTTGTTGATATCCTTGGCCTTGAGCATGATGATGTTTATTCAAGACTCATAGTTAAAAATTTCAAAGGACAGGTGAGAACCAGGTTCTAAGGGCTACCAGCAGGTTCTATAAGAACATACAACGAGTTAGAAAATGCCTTTCTCAGACAATTGGGAGAGAGGAAAGATCACTTTTATTATTTAACCGAGTTCAGAGCTTTAAGAAAGAAAAATTCAGAAATAGTTCTCGAATTCACTCTGAGATTTAATAAACTATATAACAAAATTCCAGTTGAGGTTAAACCTTCACAACCTGCAGCAAAGGTGACTTTCGCAGGGGATTTTGAGCCCTACTTTTCCTTACTTTTGAGGGAAAGGAGATCTGTTGACCTCACAATAATGTAGGATGATGATATAGAAATAGAGTCAAATATGATGGCATCAGGAAAGTTAAAATCTAAAATTTAAATGGGAAATAAAGAAACCAAACAATTCAGAGAACAAGCAGGACCTTCTGGATCTGGGAGGTCTGCGGAAGACAAAATGGATGAAACGGAAAAAATAATTAAAGAATTATCAAACAAAATCTCGAGGATGGAAGTAGACCAATCTAAAAAAAATCATTTCACTAGAAAATATTTCAGAAGGAATCCTAACCCTCAAATACAACAAATGCAAATAAAAAATGAAGATCAAAAGATTTAGACCCCCTTTAAAAATGATTTTTTTTTATAGAGGGAGATGACATGCGAAACTTTGAGGAGTTAGAGGAAGATATGAATAATCTTGGTGATGATTGTCAAGAACCTCATTTGACGAGGCAATATTATGAAAGGTATTTAAACACAGAATACCGGTCTAATAATGATGATAGCACAAATATCATAGAAGATTCTTCTTATCAAGGAAACGTTGACAGTATAATGGTTGAGCTTCAACAGAAGTATAATTTAAGGCCTACAGATAGAAATATTGAAACTACCCAACTGAAGAAAATATTGTCGAGAAATAAAGAGAATGAGGCATCTCAACCAACAATTGAAACACAGATTGCCAAAACAAAAGTAGCTGAAACATAGACTGCCAAAACAAAAGAAGCTGAAACACAGACCGTCGAAACAAAAACAGCTGAAACGAAAGCAACACAAACTAATAAATCAGAAAAAAGGGATATAGAAGCGCCAACCAGAGAATCTGAAAGGCAACATGAAGTTTCAGTTTAGAAAATGAGATTAATAAAATCAAGATCCCTGTGCCTATGGTTGAATTGGAAAAAAACCCTACATATAGAAAATAGATTGCCAAAATGATAAATTTTTTCTGATGTCGAAAGTCATGCAGATGTTATAAATTTAGAAGATGATAAACCAACTATAATGTTTGGTCCGCATTTTGAAAATGCCAAAGATTATGTCGCTCCTTTCTACATTACGTTGACTGTGCGTGATCATCTACTCCATAATTGCATGTTGGATTTTGGAGCCTCCCACAATGTGATTCCCAAAGCTATTATGCATAGACTTGGTCTCGAAATTACCGGACCATACAGAAATCTGTATTATTTTTTATTCGAGAAAATTTAAATGTATAGGTATGATTAAAGATTTAGTGGTTAATCTTGCACAGATCCCTATAACAAGTGTTCTGATGGATGTGTTTGTTGCTAATATCCCTCCAAAGTATGGCATGTTATTTTCCAGTTCTTGGGGCACCAAACTTGGAGGATCCCTTCAACTCGACATGACATATGCTGCAATCCCGATCTTCAATGGACAATTCACCTTCCTGTATAGAGAAACAAGGTTGGCATATACAGTAAGTGATCCGATGAATCCCAATAATTATCCTGTTTATGTTGCATATAGGGATTTAGTAAATTTTATATTATCGATTGATGATGATTCAGATGAATTTATAGAATAAAATTGTACAGAAAAAGAAAAAATTGAAAAAACAAATAAAAATGTAAATAGTGTTGGAGTTTGGAAAATGTATTTCGATGGTGCTTCATCTTTTGAAGGAGAAGGAGCTAGAGTGTTTTTTGTGGCACCCAAAGAAAATTTCATTATTCCCTTTACCTATAGATTACATTGGGACATCGATTATACAAATAATGTATGCAAATATGAAGCCCTAGTTTTAGGATTAGAGGTTGCCATGAAGTTGAAGATTGAAAATTTTATAGTTTATGGTGATGCAGAATTGATCGTGAAACAGATAAAGAAATAGTACCAGGAAAAACACCCAAGGTTGAGGTCCTACATAAATTGTGCCTAGGATCTTATTGAGAATTTTTTCTCATCATTTAATATCCACCATATCCCCAAAATGGAGAATCAGTGGGCAGATTCATTGGCCAAAGAAACCACAACGTTTGTACCTCCTATTGTCCTCAAACTAAAGTATCACATATAAATGAGGCAAAAAACCTCAATACCAAATAATATACAATACTGGTAGGTCTTCAAAGATGATGAGAAAATTAGACAATTCCTTGAAATGGTGAACAAATTTTCCGAAACGCATATTGATCAGGAAAATCAAAATGACCCTACTTGGATAATGCAGGAAGGTGAATATCCTTAGGAGTTTCGATATAAGATTGCTAACCATCGCATGTTGGTACTGGAAGATAATCAGATCCCTAAAGGTCTAATTCCTTTGGAGAGATTATTTGATCGTGATTATATTCCCTTGAAGTCTACTTTGCAGCCTCAACCTGAAGAGGTTGAAGATTGTAATATAGGCACCAAGGAAACTCCTAAGCTGGTAAAAATATCTAAATACCTTCCCCCTGAAATAAAGAGAAAATATGTTGAGTTAATCAAGCAGTACAAGGATGTTTTTGTCTGGTCCTATGATGAATTAAGAACTTGTGATACTACCGTAATCGAACACAAAATTCCCCTAAAGAAGGGTGTTAAACCATTCAGGCAGAAGCTCAAACAAATAAATCCTGTACTACTTTATGTGATAGAAAAGGAGGTAAAGAAGCTCCTAGATGCTAAAATCATTGTTCCACTCAGATACTCAGAGTGGCTAGCCAATCTGGTTCTGGTAAGAAAGAAAAATAGTGAAATCAGTTTGTGTGTAGATTTCAGAAATTTAAATAAATCATCCCTCAAAGATAATTATCCATTACCTAAAATGGTTCACGTGTTGGAAAAAGTGGTTAGGGAAGATAGAATGTCCATGATTGATGAATTCTCAAGCTATAATCAAATTTCATTCCACGAGGATGATAAGGAGAAAACCGTGTTCACCACCCCATGGGGTACCTTCATGTATGACAAAATGCCATTCGGACTGATGAACGTAGGAGCCACATTCCAATGAGCTATGGACATCCCCTTTGTCAGTGAAAGAGATAAGTTCTTACTGATCTAGCTTGATGATATAAAAATATTTTCTAAATCTGATGTAGAGCACCTAGTGCACCTCAAACAAACGTTTGAGAAATGTAAAAAAATCAGTTTGTCTCTAAATCCAAAGAAATCTCATTTTTCTATGCAGGAAGGTAAACTATTGGACCACATAGTATCTAGAGATGGAATTAAAATCAACCTGAAAAGGGTTGAAGCTATAGATACAATAAATATTCCTAGGAATAGAAAAGAGATTTAATCATTTTTAGAAAAAAATATTTTTTTAAGAAGATTTATCCCAAAATTCACTGAAATTGTAAAATTGATTACAGATATGCTCAAGAAGGACAATGAAGTTAAATGGACAACCGAAGACAAACCTTCATTTGAACGTATCAATAAATTTATAAGTGAAGAACCAATGCTGGCTAGCCTAGATTATATGAAGCAATTCTTGATTTTCTCATTTGCCTCCAAACACACTATCACGGCCGTGATCCTACAAAAGAATGATGAAGGTTTTGAGCAACCAATAGAATTCTTTAGTAAAATTCTTAGATATGTTGAACTAAGATATGATATATTATAAAAGCAATCATATGAAATGGTGAAATCTCTCAAAGATTTCAGAAATTATGTTCTCCATTATAAGGTAATTGCCTATGTACCAACCAGCATTGTCAAAGACATATTAGTTCAGCCAGATAGTGACAAAAAAAGAGGAAGATGGTTAGCCAAGATTCAAGAATTTGACCTAGAGGTAATACTGACCAAACTGGTCAAAGGTCATGGTTTGGCTAAATTAATAGCCGAATCAAATTTTCGGGCACTTGGGATAAATCATTTACAATCCTACGAAGAGCTTCTAGATATCGAAGAGTTCGATGACCAAATACCTATGACTCAAATCCAGGAGAAATTCTCTTCTTCAGCTTGATATGAATACATAGTTTCCTACCTTCTCACTCTGCAATGCCCGAGCTGTATGACTCCTTCCAAAGCTAGAACGTTGAAGTTGCACGCAGTAAAATATTGTATCATGGACAATCAACTATATTGGATAGATCCTCTAGGTTTCTTACTAAGCTATCTAGTAGAATTCAAAACGGAGAGGGTAATAAACCAATTCCATCAAGGAGTGTGTGGAGGGCATCATGCATGGAGAGAAATGGCATATAAAATCCTAAGAGCTGGATATTATTGGCCGAAACTATTTACAGATCTGAACTCTAAAGTCAGAGCCTATAACCCCTGTCAACTATTTTCAGGCAAGCAAAAGATCCCCGCACTACCTTTGGTCCCAGTTAAAAAAGAAGCTCTATTTCAGCAATGGGGCCTAGATTTCATTCGTGAAATACATCCACATTCAAGTGCACAACATAAGTGGATTTTGACTGCTACTGACTATTTCATCAAATGGGTAGAGGATATTTCGACGCGAAATGCAATAGATATAGTGGTAATCAGTTTCTTGGAAGAAAACATTTTGTTGAGATTTGGCTTTCCTCGGAAGATAGTAACTGATAATGCCCAACATTTCAAGTCCATATAAGTTTTTGTCAAAAGTACAACATTGTACTAGGGTATTCCACAACCTATTATCCTCAGGTAAATGGGTTAGTTGAATCCTCGAACAAGAATCTAATCACCATAATTACAAAAGTGTTGACTGAAAATAAGAAAGCTTGGCATGTACATTTGAAATATGTTTTGTGGGATAATCGGATAGGCATTAAGAGATCAATCAAAATGTCCCCTTTTCAAATGGTATACGATATCAATGTTGTTCTCCCTATCAATCTTGCTCTGCCCATAATGAAACTTTGGCAAGATGCCAAGGAAGAGCCAAATCACATCACCAGGAGAAAAAATCAATTGATTGAAGTCCATCAAAATAGGGTTGAAGTAGATGATAAGCTCCAGAAATATCAAGATAACATGAAAGCCTTGTTTGACCAAAAGGATAAATATAGGGAATTCCTTCTTGGTGACCTGGTTTTAAAGTGGGATTCTAGGAAGCAAGGCTCAGGAAAAAATGAAAAATTCGACCATATCTGGTGTGGACCCTTCAAGATCAGAGCTTCCAAAGAGAAGAATTCATTTTTATTGGAAAATATGGATGGAAAAATCCTTAACGCCCCTATCAACGGGCGTTACCTAAAGAATTTTATGTAATAAATGATTTCTAAACTCTCAATGTATATACCGGTTTGATTTCTTTACTTTGATTCACGGTTTTTCATTTCTTTGGTAAGTTGCTACTTTCATTGTAAATACAGACACGTTTGTTGTTTTCAAAAAGGAAAATAAGAAAATCAAAAAATAGGTAATAGTTACTATTTCTTTTGAGAAGTATCTGATAGTTCTCATGTTTATTTTTATTGTAGGATACTGGCTGATAGTCAAAATATCAGGAAAACATTTCAGAATAGCAATATGCTCCCAAAATAGGTGATAAATAAATAGTCAACTTACTGAACCAAGTTGAAGTTTTCAGGGGAATTTAGCTAAATTTGAAAGAAGTCTCATTCATAGAAATATTGTTACCTAATCAACAATAAGAGGAATATGAGAATTATAGACTAATATTAAAAAAAATCTCTGATGTTTAATAAATAAAATTATTAAATGAAAATTAAATAAAAATGAAATACAAATAAAAGAGTTTAAGGAAATACTAGAATCACTAAAAAGCTTATGTGAGATTGATCCTGTTCGCTATAAAAAATTTTAACACTCTTACTTTTCCAATCCACCCACCTTTAAGCTTATGTTCCCTTTGTTTCTAATCTTCTCCCTTGGTTTCCATAGAGAGAAGGTTTCTTCTTAACTCTGAAAACTCAAAAACATGTCTCAAAGTAATGTTAGGCGAATATTTATATGGACCTCTCAATTTAACTGGAAGAAAGTATGTCTAGGTTAATCCTGACTACTTTAGCCTTTCTTACATATTCAAACTGATTGATTTCACTCAAGGAAATCCCCTGAAAAGTAAAAATCCCCCGTAAAAAGAAAAAAAATTCCTTGTAGGCGAAGGTGTCTTGAAGGTCGGAAGGAGATCAACACAGAGTAATCAAAGTGAGTTAACAGACCTATGTCGCTAAATTATAAGTAGATATCATCCTTGGTATATGACATACAAGTTGATTTCCCCCACTTCATGCTTAAATATATATATATATATATATATAAGACAAATGGTGAAAGGAAATTCATTAAATTATTGCCCTCATCTCAAACATTTAAATGAAATATTACAAAATGAAGTGGTTAAAGGAAATTCAATTTGGGAATTAGATAACTTTGTTGGGGTACTGAACAAGCTCATTGACAGTGAAGCAATCTCTATGATATTTTCAAGGATGTTATACATGTATTATAATGTACTCTGGTAGTTATCCTTCCTCTCAACAAGATTTACATTCTAAGCCAACTAAGGAATCCCTAATTAAATCATTAAAATCATTTTTCATTGACACGAATAAGATCAAACAGAGTCTAATAGATAGGTGAAGGTTGTTTTGATTATCTTGAGAAAATATGAATACAGTTTCAGGAAAGAGAAATTTCAAACAGCCTAACCAAATGTCATGATTTGATGTGTTTTGAAGGTTTTATAAGTTACAGTTGAAACCCTTTTCTCAGTGCAATCCTTTTCTAAAACAATTCCACAAAATGCAATAATGAATCCATTTACCCGATAAAGGCACTTGGTCTATTGTTCTTCATGACTCATAGGGAGACGCGATCCCTAGATGGAGCATATGTTGGAACATATATATTTTTCTAAACTTTAGAATTAGATAAGTTTCATTTTTGTTTAAATAAGGAAAAAAACGCACTTGAATATCACCATTGATGAAGTCTTATGTTGAATCCAACGATCTGAAATCCTTAAAATTTGTGGAGCCACCCACTCGTTAAAAGGTCAAATCACTAAAGGCTACCTTCAAAATGTCGGGTTTCAGGGTTTCGCGATACTAACAGTCCAACATGTAAGAACTCCAAAGTTCTGATATACGAAGTCGCGAAACTATCTTAAGTTAAATAGGGTTATTTTAGGGTTAAAAACAATTAACGATTTATAAATATTATCACAATTTCTTATTTCAAGGATCCTAACATATAGCAACTATCAATATTTCGAGACCCGAAACCTCGAAATCTTTGAGGTTAATCATGATTAATTAAAATGGTTCAACACAATTAAACTTTATTAATCACATCATGATTTCGCATTTCATAAGTTATAGCTCAAGCTATTATAAGATCTCTCAAGAGCTGAAACGCCAAAAATTACTTAATGATAAATATGATTAATCGATGCTTTAACAAAGATTATCTCTTAATCAACCCATCGCTTAATGATGACTTAAATAGATTCAAATTTTGTATGTATGTTTCCCGAGAATGAACCAACAAAAATAAATGCCATTAATAATGCCTTTATGGAAATCATTCCCAATAAGATTTTGAGCCACCGCTTGAATCTGATTCATTAAAGAAAGTAAATATTCCATTAGTAAGGGTGTTGGTTGATGGATGCGATTAAAGGAAAAGGGATGTGAATTTTAATTTCATTATGTGTTTTACTAAGCAGTAAGTTTTTCCAGCTGAAGGATTTTACACATTTCCTGTGGTAGATAACAAAGTTCAAAGGCTTGATACCATGGCTCCACGGAAAGCACCTAAAGTGACTGGTGAAAGTTCGATCCAAAGTGCATATGTTATCTCTGACACCTCACCCAGAAGCATAGACATCGTCAAATCCTTGATGCAAGTATTCAACATCTTACAATATGAATTGGTAAATTGTCTAGATGAGTCAAGTGATAACGAGAAGGAGGACCTATCTACCAAATACAAAATCGTCACCCAGTCAGAGTTACATAAGATAGCGGCGAGGCCCAAGATCTTTCCCTACAATGATATGATCGGTTGGGCGCTAGACCACGTATATATCCCAACCAGGACTATTTTCAATTCACATAAGGTCGTAGTTGGGTCTTTCAAGCCAGAACATCTACAAGTGATGTACAAATTGTCTCTGGTATGCAATTTTGTTTACAATGCAAATTTCCTAGTAGACTTCAACAAGAATGAATGTGACCAATTCGGGAAAAAACTTTGCGATTTAATTAAAGACTAGTATTCTCGCCCCAAGAAGTTCAGATCTGACTCCCATGGTATATACCTAGTTGCCGCACTAGAACCTCACATAATGTACATAGCAATGATGATGTGTAGTCTCTACAGGAAGGAAAACACAACTCATTTATTTTTACCATGGGTGCCTATTATACACACAGAAGTAGAAGGATACTCTTTTGACTGGGAAAAGATATTGTCGGACAGTTTGGTTCAAGAGATTGCAAGATATCAGTCACTAAGAGCCAAGGTAAAACCGGCCCAATTTTTCATGTCAGCTTATATTCTGGATGTCGTCTGTTTTATGACACCTTTTTCATTGATGGACTGGAGCTGGACTCCAAATAGTTTCGAACCCATGCATATTTATCATTCGAAGCTTTGGGAAGAAAAGTCAAAAGACTTCTTTTATGAGATCTACAACTAGGTAGTGGTGTCAATGCACACTGCCATATATGGCTACCCACCTCCCAGAATCTCTGAAAAAATTGTGACTAACCTGGGAAAAATAACAGAATGGTACATTGAGGAACACTTCTCCTATATTAGGGTTTTTGGTTGTCCATTTCTTCCATATGCTCT
>JZKD02S0600326.1:0-15980 GCA_000966675.3 Picea glauca | reverse complement strand
AGAGCATATGGAAGAAATGGACAACCAAAAACCCTAATATAGGAGAAGTGTTCCTCAATGTACCATTCTGTTATTTTTCCCAGGTTAGTCACAATTTTTTCAGAGATTCTGGGAGGTGGGTAGCCATATATGGCAGTGTGCATTGACACCACTACCTAGTTGTAGATCTCATAAAAGAAGTCTTTTGACTTTTCTTCCCAAAGCTTCGAATGATAAATATGCATGGGTTCGAAACTATTTGGAGTCCAGCTCCAGTCCATCAATGAAAAAGGTGTCATAAAACAGACGACATCCAGAATATAAGCTGACATGAAAAATTGGGCCGGTTTTACCTTGGCTCTTAGTGACTGATATCTTGCAATCTCTTGAACCAAACTGTCCGACAATATCTTTTCCCAGTCAAAAGAGTATCCTTCTACTTCTGTGTGTATAATAGGCACCCATGGTAAAAATAAATGAGTTGTGTTTTCCTTCCTGTAGAGACTACACATCATCATTGCTATGTACATTATGTGAGGTTCTAGTGCGGCAACTAGGTATATACCATGGGAGTCAGATCTGAACTTCTTGGGGCGAGAATACTAGTCTTTAATTAAATCGCAAAGTTTTTTCCCGAATTGGTCACATTCATTCTTGTTGAAGTCTACTAGGAAATTTGCATTGTAAACAAAATTGCATACCAGAGACAATTTGTACATCACTTGTAGATGTTCTGGCTTGAAAGACCCAACTACGACCTTATGTGAATTGAAAATAGTCCTGGTTGGGATATATACGTGGTCTAGCGCCCAACCGATCATATCATTGTAGGGAAAGATCTTGGGCCTCGCCGCTATCTTATGTAACTCTGACTGGGTGACGATTTTGTATTTGGTAGATAGGTCCTCCTTCTCGTTATCACTTGACTCATCTAGACAATTTACCAATTCATATTGTAAGATGTTGAATACTTGCATCAAGGATTTGACGATGTCTATGCTTCTGGGTGAGGTGTCAGAGATAACATATGCACTTTGGATCGAACTTTCACCAGTCACTTTAGGTGCTTTCCGTGGAGCCATGGTATCAAGCCTTTGAACTTTGTTATCTACCACAGGAAATGTGTAAAATCCTTCAGCTGGAAAAACTTACTGCTTAGTAAAACACATAATGAAATTAAAATTCACATCCCTTTTCCTTTAATCGCATCCATCAACCAACACCCTTACTAATGGAATATTTACTTTCTTTAATGAATCAGATTCAAGCGGTGGCTCAAAATCTTATTGGGAATGATTTCCATAAAGGCATTATTAATGGCATTTATTTTTGTTGGTTCATTCTCGGGAAACATACATACAAAATTTGAATCTATTTAAGTCATCATTAAGCGATGGGTTGATTAAGAGATAATCTTTGTTAAAGCATCGATTAATCATATTTATCATTAAGTAATTTTTGGCGTTTCAGCTCTTGAGAGATCTTATAATAGCTTGAGCTATAACTTATGAAATGCGAAATCATGATGTGATTAATAAAGTTTAATTGTGTTGAACCATTTTAATTAATCATGATTAACCTCAAAGATTTCGAGGTTTCGGGTCTCGAAATATTGATAGTTGCTATATGTTAGGATCCTTGAAATAAGAAATTGTGATAATATTTATAAATCGTTAATTGTTTTTAACCCTAAAATAACCCTATTTAACTTAAGATAGTTTCGCGACTTCGTATATCAGAACTTTGGAGTTCTTACATGTTGGACTGTTAGTATCGCGAAACCCTGAAACCCGACATTTTGAAGGTAGCCTTTAGTGATTTGACCTTTTAACGAGTGGGTGGCTCCACAAATTTTAAGGATTTCAGATCGTTGGATTCAACATAAGACTTCATCAATGGTGATATTCAAGTGCGTTTTTTTCCTTATTTAAACAAAAATGAAACTTATCTAATTCTAAAGTTTAGAAAAATATATATGTTCCAACATATGCTCCATCTAGGGATCGCGTCTCCCTATGAGTCATGAAGAACAATAGACCAAGTGCCTTTATCGGGTAAATGGATTCATTATTGCATTTTGTGGAATTGTTTTAGAAAAGGATTGCACTGAGAAAAGGGTTTCAACTGTAACTTATAAAACCTTCAAAACACATCAAATCATGACATTTGGTTAGGCTGTTTGAAATTTCTCTTTCCTGAAACTGTATTCATATTTTCTCAAGATAATCAAAACAACCTTCACCTATCTATTAGACTCTGTTTGATCTTATTCGTGTCAATGAAAAATGATTTTAATGATTTAATTAGGGATTCCTTAGTTGGCTTAGAATGTAAATCTTGTTGAGAGGAAGGATAACTACCAGAGTACATTATAATACATGTATAACATCCTTGAAAATATCATAGAGATTGCTTCACTGTCAATGAGCTTGTTCAGTACCCCAACAAAGTTATCTAATTCCCAAATTGAATTTCCTTTAACCACTTCATTTTGTAATATTTCATTTAAATGTTTGAGATGAGGGCAATAATTTAATGAATTTCCTTTCACCATTTGTCTTATATATATATATATATATATATTTAAGCATGAAGTGGGGGAAATCAACTTGTATGTCATATACCAAGGATGATATCTACTTATAATTTAGCGACATAGGTCTGTTAACTCACTTTGATTACTCTGTGTTGATCTCCTTCCGACCTTCAAGACACCTTCGCCTACAAGGAATTTTTTTTCTTTTTACGGGGGATTTTTACTTTTCAGGGGATTTCCTTGAGTGAAATCAATCAGTTTGAATATGTAAGAAAGGCTAAAGTAGTCAGGATTAACCTAGACATACTTTCTTCCAGTTAAATTGAGAGGTCCATATAAATATTCGCCTAACATTACTTTGAGACATGTTTTTGAGTTTTCAGAGTTAAGAAGAAACCTTCTCTCTATGGAAACCAAGGGAGAAGATTAGAAACAAAGGGAACATAAGCTTAAAGGTGGGTGGATTGGAAAAGTAAGAGTGTTAAAATTTTTTATAGCGAACAGGATCAATCTCACATAAGCTTTTTAGTGATTCTAGTATTTCCTTAAACTCTTTTATTTGTATTTCATTTTTATTTAATTTTCATTTAATAATTTTATTTATTAAACATCAGAGATTTTTTTTAATATTAGTCTATAATTCTCATATTCCTCTTATTGTTGATTAGGTAACAATATTTCTATGAATGAGACTTCTTTCAAATTTAGCTAAATTCCCCTGAAAACTTCAACTTGGTTCAGTAAGTTGACTATTTATTTATCACCTATTTTGGGAGCATATTGCTATTCTGAAATGTTTTCCTGATATTTTGACTATCAGCCAGTATCCTACAATAAAAATAAACATGAGAACTATCAGATACTTCTCAAAAGAAATAGTAACTATTACCTATTTTTTGATTTTCTTATTTTCCTTTTTGAAAACAACAAACGTGTCTGTATTTACAATGAAAGTAGCAACTTACCAAAGAAATGAAAAACCGTGAATCAAAGTAAAGAAATCAAACCGGTATATACATTGAGAGTTTAGAAATCATTTATTACATAAAATTCTTTAGGTAACGCCCGTTGATAGGGGCGTTAAGGATTTTTCCATCCATATTTTCCAATAAAAATGAATTCTTCTCTTTGGAAGCTCTGATCTTGAAGGGTCCACACCAGATATGGTCGAATTTTTCATTTTTTCCTGAGCCTTGCTTCCTAGAATCCCACTTTAAAACCAGGTCACCAAGAAGGAATTCCCTATATTTATCCTTTTGGTCAAACAAGGCTTTCATGTTATCTTGATATTTCTGGAGCTTATCATCTACTTCAACCCTATTTTGATGGACTTCAATCAATTGATTTTTTCTCCTGGTGATGTGATTTGGCTCTTCCTTGGCATCTTGCCAAAGTTTCATTATGGGCAGAGCAAGATTGATAGGGAGAACAACATTGATATCGTATACCATTTGAAAAGGGGACATTTTGATTGATCTCTTAATGCCTATCCGATTATCCCACAAAACATATTTCAAATGTACATGCCAAGCTTTCTTATTTTCAGTCAACACTTTTGTAATTATGGTGATTAGATTCTTGTTCGAGGATTCAACTAACCCATTTACCTGAGGATAATAGGTTGTGGAATACCCTAGTACAATGTTGTACTTTTGACAAAAACTTATATGGACTTGAAATGTTGGGCATTATCAGTTACTATCTTCCGAGGAAAGCCAAATCTCAACAAAATGTTTTCTTCCAAGAAACTGATTACCACTATATCTATTGCATTTCGCGTCGAAATATCCTCTACCCATTTGATGAAATAGTCAGTAGCAGTCAAAATCCACTTATGTTGTGCACTTGAATGTGGATGTATTTCACGAATGAAATCTAGGCCCCATTGCTGAAATAGAGCTTCTTTTTTAACTGGGACCAAAGGTAGTGCGGGGATCTTTTGCTTGCCTGAAAATAGTTGACAGGGGTTATAGGCTCTGACTTTAGAGTTCAGATCTGTAAATAGTTTCGGCCAATAATATCCAGCTCTTAGGATTTTATATGCCATTTCTCTCCATGCATGATGCCCTCCACACACTCCTTGATGGAATTGGTTTATTACCCTCTCCGTTTTGAATTCTACTAGATAGCTTAGTAAGAAACCTAGAGGATCTATCCAATATAGTTGATTGTCCATGATACAATATTTTACTGCGTGCAACTTCAACGTTCTAGCTTTGGAAGGAGTCATACAGCTCGGGCATTGCAGAGTGAGAAGGTAGGAAACTATGTATTCATATCAAGCTGAAGAAGAGAATTTCTCCTGGATTTGAGTCATAGGTATTTGGTCATCGAACTCTTCGATATCTAGAAGCTCTTCGTAGGATTGTAAATGATTTATCCCAAGTGCCCGAAAATTTGATTCGGCTATTAATTTAGCCAAACCATGACCTTTGACCAGTTTGGTCAGTATTACCTCTAGGTCAAATTCTTGAATCTTGGCTAACCATCTTCCTCTTTTTTTGTCACTATCTGGCTGAACTAATATGTCTTTGACAATGCTGGTTGGTACATAGGCAATTACCTTATAATGGAGAACATAATTTCTGAAATCTTTGAGAGATTTCACCATTTCATATGATTGCTTTTATAATATATCATATCTTAGTTCAACATATCTAAGAATTTTACTAAAGAATTCTATTGGTTGCTCAAAACCTTCATCATTCTTTTGTAGGATCACGGCCGTGATAGTGTGTTTGGAGGCAAATGAGAAAATCAAGAATTGCTTCATATAATCTAGGCTAGCCAGCATTGGTTCTTCACTTATAAATTTATTGATACGTTCAAATGAAGGTTTGTCTTCGGTTGTCCATTTAACTTCATTGTCCTTCTTGAGCATATCTGTAATCAATTTTACAATTTCAGTGAATTTTGGGATAAATCTTCTTAAAAAAATATTTTTTTCTAAAAATGATTAAATCTCTTTTCTATTCCTAGGAATATTTATTGTATCTATAGCTTCAACCCTTTTCAGGTTGATTTTAATTCCATCTCTAGATACTATGTGGTCCAATAGTTTACCTTCCTGCATAGAAAAATGAGATTTCTTTGGATTTAGAGACAAACTGATTTTTTTACATTTCTCAAACGTTTGTTTGAGGTGCACTAGGTGCTCTACATCAGATTTAGAAAATATTTTTATATCATCAAGCTAGATCAGTAAGAACTTATCTCTTTCACTGACAAAGGGGATGTCCATAGCTCATTGGAATGTGGCTCCTACGTTCATCAGTCCGAATGGCATTTTGTCATACATGAAGGTACCCCATGGGGTGGTGAACACGGTTTTCTCCTTATCATCCTCGTGGAATGAAATTTGATTATAGCTTGAGAATTCATCAATCATGGACATTCTATCTTCCCTAACCACTTTTTCCAACACGTGAACCATTTTAGGTAATGGATAATTATCTTTGAGGGATGATTTATTTAAATTTCTGAAATCTACACACAAACTGATTTCACTATTTTTCTTTCTTACCAGAACCAGATTGGCTAGCCACTCTGAGTATCTGAGTGGAACAATGATTTTAGCATCTAGGAGCTTCTTTACCTCCTTTTCTATCACATAAAGTAGTACAGGATTTATTTGTTTGAGCTTCTGCCTGAATGGTTTAACACCCTTCTTTAGGGGAATTTTGTGTTCGATTACGGTAGTATCACAAGTTCTTAATTCATCATAGGACCAGACAAAAACATCCTTGTACTGCTTGATTAACTCAACATATTTTCTCTTTATTTCAGGGGGAAGGTATTTAGATATTTTTACCAGCTTAGGAGTTTCCTTGGTGCCTATATTACAATCTTCAACCTCTTCAGGTTGAGGCTGCAAAGTAGACTTCAAGGGAATATAATCACGATCAAATAATCTCTCCAAAGGAATTAGACCTTTAGGGATCTGATTATCTTCCAGTACCAACATGCGATGGTTAGCAATCTTATATCGAAACTCCTAAGGATATTCACCTTCCTGCATTATCCAAGTAGGGTCATTTTGATTTTCCTGATCAATATGCGTTTCGGAAAATTTGTTCACCATTTCAAGGAATTGTCTAATTTTCTCATCATCTTTGAAGACCTACCAGTATTGTATATTATTTGGTATTGAGGTTTTTTGCCTCATTTATATGTGATACTTTAGTTTGAGGACAATAGGAGGTACAAACGTTGTGGTTTCTTTGGCCAATGAATCTGCCCACTGATTCTCCATTTTGGGGATATGGTGGATATTAAATGATGAGAAAAAATTCTCAATAAGATCCTAGGCACAATTTATGTAGGACCTCAACCTTGGGTGTTTTTCCTGGTACTATTTCTTTATCTGTTTCACGATCAATTCTGCATCACCATAAACTATAAAATTTTCAATCTTCAACTTCATGGCAACCTCTAATCCTAAAACTAGGGCTTCATATTTGCATACATTATTTGTATAATCGATGTCCCAATGTAATCTATAGGTAAAGGGAATAATGAAATTTTCTTTGGGTGCCACAAAAAACACTCTAGCTCCTTCTCCTTCAAAAGATGAAGCACCATCGAAATACATTTTCCAAACTCCAACACTATTTACATTTTTATTTGTTTTTTCAATTTTTTCTTTTTCTGTACAATTTTATTCTATAAATTCATCTGAATCATCATCAATCGATAATATAAAATTTACTAAATCCCTATATGCAACATAAACAGGATAATTATTGGGATTCATCGGATCACTTACTGTATATGCCAACCTTGTTTCTCTATACAGGAAGGTGAATTGTCCATTGAAGATCGGGATTGCAGCATATGTCATGTCGAGTTGAAGGGATCCTCCAAGTTTGGTGCCCCAAGAACTGGAAAATAACATGCCATACTTTGGAGGGATATTAGCAACAAACACATCCATCAGAACACTTGTTATAGGGATCTGTGCAAGATTAACCACTAAATCTTTAATCATACCTATACATTTAAATTTTCTCGAATAAAAAATAATACAGATTTCTGTATGGTCCGGTAATTTCGAGACCAAGTCTATGCATAATAGCTTTGGGAATCACATTGTGGGAGGCTCCAAAATCCAACATGCAATTATGGAGTAGATGATCACGCACAGTCAACGTAATGTAGAAAGGAGCGACATAATCTTTGGCATTTTCAAAATGCGGACCAAACATTATAGTTGGTTTATCATCTTCTAAATTTATAACATCTGCATGACTTTCGACATCAGAAAAAATTTATCATTTTGGCAATCTATTTTCTATATGTAGGGTTTTTTTCCAATTCAACCATAGGCACAGGGATCTTGATTTTATTAATCTCATTTTCTAAACTGAAACTTCATGTTGCCTTTCAGATTCTCTGGTTGGCGCTTCTATATCCCTTTTTTCTGATTTATTAGTTTGTGTTGCTTTCGTTTCAGCTGTTTTTGTTTCGACGGTCTGTGTTTCAGCTTCTTTTGTTTTGGCAGTCTATGTTTCAGCTACTTTTGTTTTGGCAATCTGTGTTTCAATTGTTGGTTGAGATGCCTCATTCTCTTTATTTCTCGACAATATTTTCTTCAGTTGGGTAGTTTCAATATTTCTATCTGTAGGCCTTAAATTATACTTCTGTTGAAGCTCAACCATTATACTGTCAACGTTTCCTTGATAAGAAGAATCTTCTATGATATTTGTGCTATCATCATTATTAGACCGGTATTCTGTGTTTAAATACCTTTCATAATATTGCCTCGTCAAATGAGGTTCTTGACAATCATCACCAAGATTATTCATATCTTCCTCTAACTCCTCAAAGTTTCGCATGTCATCTCCCTCTATAAAAAAAAATCATTTTTAAAGGGGGTCTAAATCTTTTGATCTTCATTTTTTATTTGCATTTGTTGTATTTGAGGGTTAGGATTCCTTCTGAAATATTTTCTAGTGAAATGATTTTTTTTAGATTGGTCTACTTCCATCCTCGAGATTTTGTTTGATAATTCTTTAATTATTTTTTCCGTTTCATCCATTTTGTCTTCCGCAGACCTCCCAGATCCAGAAGGTCCTGCTTGTTCTCTGAATTGTTTGGTTTCTTTATTTCCCATTTAAATTTTAGATTTTAACTTTCCTGATGCCATCATATTTGACTCTATTTCTATATCATCATCCTACATTATTGTGAGGTCAACAGATCTCCTTTCCCTCAAAAGTAAGGAAAAGTAGGGCTCAAAATCCCCTGCGAAAGTCACCTTTGCTGCAGGTTGTGAAGGTTTAACCTCAACTGGAATTTTGTTATATAGTTTATTAAATCTCAGAGTGAATTCGAGAACTATTTCTGAATTTTTCTTTCTTAAAGCTCTGAACTCGGTTAAATAATAAAAGTGATCTTTCCTCTCTCCCAATTGTCTGAGAAAGGCATTTTCTAACTCGTTGTATGTTCTTATAGAACCTGCTGGTAGCCCTTAGAACCTGGTTCTCACCTGTCCTTTGAAATTTTTAACTATGAGTCTTGAATAAACATCATCATGCTCAAGGCCAAGGATATCAACAAATTGATCGAAAAAAATTGTGTGTTCAGTGGCCGTTAAATCCCCCTCTCCTGTGAACTTTGGCAGTTTTTTCATACAATTTTCAGGTAAATCATGGAGGAGAATTGGGAGGACTAAAGGAGCATACTTAGCATCTACTTTAGAAAAAATTCTAGGAGGTGGGGGTGGCCCTTGAACGCCTCCTCCTCCTCCTCTGACACCATGTCCTCCTCCAACTCCACCACCTCCACTAGCACCACCTTCTTCAGCAACAACCATTGATAATCTAGGAGATGAAACTTGAAGATTATAGAGAGGATTTTCAATTATGTGTAGTGACCTTCTGACTACTTCAATATGAAGAGAAAGGGGTTTTGGGAACTGATCGTCAGGAGATAGAAAATCAGAAAGAGGGGAAAAGAGAGATGAGGACTAGGTTCCTCCGATTTACAGGATATATAAATGGGAGATCCAATAGGAGTCGAATCAGAGTGTAAGATATATTCTTCGAAACTTTAGGAAGATGGAAACTTTATCTTGGGGACTGATGGAATATCAATCAAAATAGGTGTTGAGATGGGTCTTTTACCTTTGTTATAAAAGGAGGGAATTGAATCGGTTTCGGTCTTTATCTCCGGTAAAATCAACTTGAGGTTTATGTTTTCGGCTTCAACTCTATCAGGCGATGTTTCTCCGAAATGGATTCAGGTGGAATCTTCTTGCAAAGTTAACTTTTCAGGTGGAACCTTAGCATTAGAATATGTGGGTTTGGGTTGATAAACCTTACTTGTGGAAGCAATGGTTTGATTAAGGTATCCTTTTGGTTTTAAATTTTTTTCAGGGTCGAATACAGGTGTGGTCTGCTTATTGTCGAGGTTTTTTCTGGTATTCCTTCGATTGAATGCCAACTTATTAGTGATGGAGTCACCAAGTGAAAATTAAAATTAGCCTTAATACTGTATTCTATATTTGTTCACTATCAAAGAAATAAACTTACCATGTTGTTCTCCCAGGGAAAAATAACTTCCTCTCTCCGTCCCCGACAATGGTGCCAAAAAGATGTTGTTCCTGAGATTAAAATTAAGGCTCAAAGAATAATGTCAGGGATCATGAAATTAAGGAATGTTTTTAGAATACTTTTTCTTCCATTAGCTATCTAAAAATTGAGTCCTCAAATGAAAATAATAGCTGAACAGAACAAAGGTCGTATTTCGTCGTCTGAGTCAATTTATCAAAAAGGATGATGAAGGAGAAAATTACAAAACTATTAAACAAATTAAGGAATCAATGATATAAGAATATTATTTTGTTTATAGTAGAAGAAAGAGTGGAACTCACCCCTGAAAGGATATATAATGTAGTGATCCAAGTAGTTTGCAGGTCTTGTATTTGCTAATAGAAAATTAATACAGAGGAAAAGTTGTTTACTACCAGATAACTAAATGAAAAGTAATCGCAATAGATGTTGTACTAAGTTGCAATCATCCATTTATCAAGGACTAACTTAAAGAAAACTAGAGATATGGAATAAAAAGAGAGCACATAACTGAAACATCACAAAATTTGGAATCCTTGTCTACACTTGTATTAATACTCACAAAGGATGAGTTTTCTCAGTTACAATATAGAAAGAAGTAGCATGTGGTTAACCTTAGAAAGTTATATTTATACAAAAGGTTCTCAAACTTAAACTGTTGGAATCCCCCTTATTTCTAAAATAGTAAAAATTACAAAATGTAAAATGTGAAACACTTCACTTTCATCTTTTCTATCAGTGTCCTCATTATGCTAGCATAGGCGGTTTTCTCTCTAGTTCTCCATCTCCGAAACGGATAACGTACACAAGTTATCTCATTTGTTTCCAGTGGTGCTACCTTTTCCTTGCTCAATATATTTGATGCATCTTTTCACAAATTATGCCACCAGCCTCGAGGGCTCTGTTAAATTATTAGCCTAAAAAAAAGGAAACTTTTCCAATTGAGGCAATCTTTCTTCCATTCGTCTATCTTCTGAAACTATAGACATAATTGCAGACTAGGTTTCACTAGCCATCTATTTATCTGAATAATATCAACATGTTTTATTTGTGAGATTTCGGCTTGAGCCTCTTCCATATATGTCTTAATGTCAAGTTGATGTTTTGTTATGTCAATCTGTCCCAGTACTCTAGAGTTATATTCTTTATCAAGGCCTAATGATTATTTGTTGAGTGAGTGGAAAGCCTTTTCACAAAACTCCTTCACTTCCTTAGCCATTTTCCTGCTTTCAACTATGCTGTATTCCCAATTCCTTAGTATTATATCATCTCTGGTTTTTTCTGAAACGGACAACCTAGAAGCCATAGCTACTCCTTCTTTTGCTGAAGACACAACTACTTCTTGGAAGGCAGTTCGGGAAGCAATATATTCTCTCTCTCTTAAACAAATGTTATTTAGTGCTTGATCTATCACCCAAAAACGATATTGGACAATTTCTACCTTAGTGAGAAGGCTTTGTTGTTCCGCTTCAAGTTCCTTTCTCACTTCCAATGCCTGAGCTTGAAATAATTTTATATCTACAATCATGTTTTCAGTAGAGCTTACTTTGGCTTGTAGTTTCCTTATCAAATCATCCTGCTGGGTGGCCCGTCCCTAGATTGCCTGTATATTCCTATGCATCTCCTCGAGGTTGGATTCGAGCTGTTGGATTTCATGTTTCTTGCTGGATCTAATTTTCTTGAAGCCCTTGCTGACCTCATTCTAGACATTCTTTTCTACAGTCTTCATTTGATTATGGAATTGGCTTATTTGCAGATCTTTCTTCTTCAGTCATTCTTTTAAATTTCTGACTGAAAAATGGTTAGCTGTTTCAAAATCCCCCAGTGAACCTGCTACTTATTCAACAAAGTCTACCTCCTCCAAGGCTTCTCCATCAATTAGCACCCTATGTCTTTTGACAACTGATTCTTCCTTTAGGTGGATTTCTCTCTTCACCACAACCTTCCTTTTCTTGTTGAAAAATAAATTGGAAGGAGGAAACTCTTCAACCGAAATGGGTGCGAGGTCATCTATGAATACTAATTCTACATTTGGATTCACACTGGTGAATTTTAACGGTGTGATGAACTGGATGGGTCTACCGATTTCAGTGGACGACTGTTTCTCAGCCGCATTTGTAGTTTATTTATCTGGTGTAAACAATGGTCCTTCTTCTCCCTCCTTTTTTAGTGTCTCTGCTTGATCTTTGGTTTGTTCGCCTGATACATTTGTCAATGGGATATCTTCTTTCTGAGTCGATACCTCAGTCTTCTCCAAATTTTCCTAGATTTGTTGTCCGCTGGAGCTTGTTGCTTCAGAACTTTGGGTCCCCGTCCGTTGTGCAACTGGAGACGCCAGGGTTCCTTCTTGTAATACTTTAGGTAGGATACTTCTTCGGTGCCTCTGTAAGTCATAAAACTCAATCATTTTATTGGGTGATAGATCTTGAACATGACTCAAGACCTTTGGATAGGATCTCTCTCAAAAAATCACATCTTGAGGATAATATTCTTGTTCATACCTTTTCAAATTGCACCTGGACATGTGACTACTCACAACCTTCTGTGGGTCCTGCTTCTTGAATTCAATGTCAACCAACTTTATTTCTTCTAAGGACGCAAAATTTACTTTAGAGTGACCGAAATATAGTAGGGAAAATGTACCAATCTGTAGGGGAAAAGAGGGCCATAGCTTTTTCTGTACTGCTTTAAGCTCCTTACTAAACCCACCGAGAATAGTTTTTCGTGCGACCTCTCGACACACTAGTTAGTCTGGTAAAAATTGAGGTAGAGCATATTGAGGAAATGAGAAACCAAAAACCCTAATATGGGAGAAGTGTTCCTCGATGTACCAGTCTACTATTCTTCCTAGGTTAGTCACAATTTTTTTGGAGATTTTGGGAGGTGGGTAGCCATATATGGCGGTGTGCATCAACACCACTACCCAGTTGCAGATCTCATAAAATAGGTCTTTTGTTGTTTCTTCCCAAATATTTGAATGATAAATATGTATGGGTTTGGCACTATTTGAAGTCTAGCTCCAGTCCATCAGCAAAAAAGGTGTCATGAAATAGAATATGTCCATAATATAAGTCGACATGAAAAATTGGGTCAGTTTCCCCTTGGCTCTTAGTGACTGATATCTTGTAATCTCTTGAACCAAATTGTCCGAAAATATCTTTGCCCAGTCAAAAGAGTATCCTTTTGCTACTGTGTGTATAATAGGTACCCATGGTAAAAATAAATGAGTTGTGTTTTCCTTCCTGTAGAGCCTACACATCATCATTGATATGTACAGTATGCGAGGTTCTAGTACGACAACTAGGTATATACCATGGGAGTTAGCTTTGAACTTCTCGAGGCGAGAATACCAGTGTTTAATTAAATCGCAAAGGTTTTTCCCGTATTGGTCGCATTCCTTCTTGTTGAAGTCTACTAGGAAATTTTCATTGTAAATGAAATTGGATACCAGAGACAATTTGTACATCACCTATAGATGTTCTAGCCTAAAATACCCAATTGCTACCTTCTATGAATTGAAAATAGTTCTGGTTGGGATATCTACGTGGTCCAACACCCAACCGATCATATCATTGTAGGGAAAGAGCTTGGGCCTCATTTCTATTTTATGTAACTCCGATTGGGTGATGATTTTGTATTTGGTAGATAGGTCCTCTTTCTCGTTATCACTTGAATCATGCGGGCAATTTACCAATTAATATTGTAAGATGTTGAATACTTGCATCCAGGATTTGGCGGTGTCTATTCTTCTGGGCGAGGTGTCAGAGAGAATATTTGCATTCTAGCCTGAACTTTCACCCGTCACTTTAGGTTCTTTCCATGGAGCCATGGTATCAAGCCTTTGAGATCTGTTATTTGCCACAGGAAATGTGTAAAATCCTTCAGCTAGAAAAAATTACTGCTTAGTAAAACGCATAATGAAATTCAAATTCACATCCCTTTTCCTTTAATCACATCGATCAACCAATACCCTTACTGATGGAGTATTTACTTTCTTTAATGAATCAGATTCAAGCAGTGGCTCGAAATCTTATTTGGAATGATTGTCGTAAAGACATTATTAATGGAATTTATTTTTGGTGGTTCATGCTCGGGAAAAGTACATATGAAATTTGAATATATCTGAGTCATAATTAAGCGATGGGTTGATTAAGAGATAATATTTGTTAAAGCATCAGTTAATCATATTTATCATTAAGTAAATTTCAACATTTCGGGTCTTGGGAGATCTTATAACAGCCTGAGCTATAACTTACGAAATGTGAAATCACGATGTTCTTAATAAAGTTTAATTGTGTTTAGCCCTTTTAATTAATCATGATTAACCTAAAATATTTTTGGGTTTCATGTCTCGCGATATTGATAGTCGCTATATGTTAGGATCCCCGAAATGTAAAATCACAATAAGATTTATTAATTGCTAATTGTTCTTAACCCTGAAATAACCCGGTTTAACTTAAGATAGTTTTGTGACTTAGTATATCAAGACTTTGGAGTTCTTACATGTTGGGTTAGTATCGTGAAACCTCGAAACCTGACATTTCGAAGGTAGCCTTTAGTGATTTGACCTTTTAACGAGTGGGCGGCTCCATAACTTTTAAGGATTTCCGATTGTTGGATTCAATGGAAGATTTCATCAACGATGATATTCAAGTGCGCGTTTGTGCTTATTTAAACAAGAATGAAACTTATCTAAGTCTAAAGTTTAGAAAAATATATATGTTCCAACAGGTTGTTTGAGCACTTCTTTTTTATCTATTTACCTTTCATGGATCATAACCAACCTAGCCCTACCTGCAAAGAGCTGAATTCAGAGTTGGAAGAGGAGAATTTCATTCAAAATTTTCCTCCTAGACGCGTATCAGAATGTGCATGGGTGTTCCATCCCACAGGCGCATCTTCCGAGCACCGTGCGATAACAACACTGTGTTTCCAAGTGCGTTCTATGCACAATGCACCAACAGGTCCTTGTTTCTCTGCACATTGGTGCCACATGCACCTTTGTCTACACTGTGACCTGTGCATCTATCCAAAAATCCAACATTGTAAGAGTTTTGTGTGATGTTTTGAAGGCCCCTAGCCTTCTATATATTGATTCTATACAATTAGTAAAGGAACCAAACTTAGATTCCCTCTCCACATGAAGGGTTAGTCAAAACATAGGCACTTAGGGGGTTAAAAAAGAACCATATTTCTCCTCTTATGCTTTCATTTTCCACATGGATGGTTTGTTTTGATTGTAAAAGTTAAGTTAAGATCATTTTCTATCACATATATAAACACTTGGATTGGGACTAGAAATCAAACTTCAATCATTGAGTATGCTCTTCTCTCGCACCAAAGAGCGATCTTGAGATTCATAAAAACGATTGAGGGAAGATTTCATATCCCTTAAAAAAAAATCTTTAGGAGAGGACAAAGCCCCCCTAGGGGCCCTCTTAGTTTCTTTTCAAAACATATTAAATTTGTAAGGTCCCATACATGCCCACATGTTGCAAAGATAGGATATTTTTTGAAGCTACTTTCTTATTTTACATCACTAGGGGAGTTTAAAGGTTATTGTAACGGGCCCATACATGCCCACATGCTTGTAATCTAGGACAGTTTTTTGAAGATTTCATAGATTAAATCACATTAGGGAGTTTAAAGTATTGGTAAGGACCCATATGTCCATATGCTAGTTTTTTAGGGACTTTAAAATTCCACAAGGTTGTACCAATGGCATCTAGTAAGATAGGTAATCAAGAATTGTAAGGACCATAGGAAGTCCACATGTTGCAAGGTGACACCTAACTTATTAAACATTTGGCACATTTTATCACTTTCTCACACACAAAGTCACTACTCACTCACATAATTTCATCTCGAATTGTGGAGGTTGAAGTAGGTTTCCT
>JZKD02S0600304.1:0-15980 GCA_000966675.3 Picea glauca | reverse complement strand
ATCCCATCTCCTGCACTTCACCTCCTTCTTCCTACATGCATCACCCACTGCAACAACAACAACCTCATCACTTCTCTATCTTGTGTACTTATAGCTTCTATACACCTTGTGCATGCAATGTTTGTCATGCCTCTGCATGCTCACATAGTTCCAATCTACTCCACATCAGAGAGTTTTCTCCACTTCACTCTTCCAAAGCTATCCAATCTCATGTGCACCACGTTCTCTCTCTATTCTGCATATTCTGCTCATTGTGAGTTCTCTACCTGAACATCATGATAACTCTTCAGCTTCTCTGGTGGTTTCACCTATGCATCCATCATCACTGGGTGTTATTATGAGATTCCTTAGTTTCTCTAGTAGTTGAGACTCTTCGTCTTCTCTTTCATAGTCATTCTCATCCTTTCTATTGTAGTTACAGACTTCAATGCTCATCCATCTTTCAATTGCCTCCACAAACAGTCGTCATTCCACTCGAATTTTCCTTGAGACTCTTCAGCTCCTCTCATAGTCACACAGAGGTCTCTTCGAATCTTCTAGTAGAGACCATCAATGGTTTCCTACAGTTAGACTATAAGGATCAACATTAACCCTCCGATCGTGCCCAAAATCCCCTGCACCGTTGGATTGACTTCATGTGATCTTGCGTTTATTTAGCCAATTTTCATTTTGGTATTTCAGGATCCCAAGGGTAAGGATTTGTTACACTCCATATCCTGATCCCCAAAACTCTGAAAAGGCATGGAATCAATGGTCCTAATCAATCCTTGATCTGACGGATCAGATCATTTCACAATTTCACAAGTCACAATTTTGGCATTCCTGTGGTGAATGTTCTTGACGCTTCCAACTACCGATCCGTGAAACTCCGAAGTGGCATGGGATCAATGGTCCCAGTCAACCCTTGATCTAATGACTCAAATCATTTCGCAATTTCACATTTCACAATTTTGACATTCCTATGGTATTGTTTCTTTCCTCTCCAAGTCGCTATTCATGAAACACCAAAATGGAGTCTTTGACATGCTCTGATCTTCTGCCATGCATCCCTCTTGGATCAACGGTCAAGATTTTATTGAGACTTTGCAACTCCATGAGCCTTCGTTGTGCCTGATCAACAGTTTAGATCAGTCCTCAATCCGACAGTTAAGATTATTTCACGATTTCGCATATCGCGATTTCGAGAGGTTAGGGAACCCCGTTCCTTTGACTCTCCAGTCAGCAAAATGATAATCTTTCACCATGTGTCCTATGGACCCAATGGTCCCAATCTTGTCACGATTTCGCATATCATGATTTCAAGGTTCACGACTTTGGGACTCCTATAGTAGGAGTTCTTGACATCTTCATCTCCCAATTTTTGAAACTCCTAAGTGATCGGACGGCTCACATAACCCCCTAAGATGGACGGTTGACAAGATTTCGACGTTTCACATTTTGCAATTTCGGGACTCCTATTGTAAAGAACCTTCACATTTCCATCTCCCAATATCCGATATCTCGATATCCAAAACTTCGAAATGGAGTTGGACCATCACTTCGATCTTTCACTTTAAAGAACGTACAGGTTCTCCTGGATCCAACGACGGTTGGACCCCGCGCTCAAATATAACACCCGAGATTTTTCCTCCATCTACGTGCTCATCCCTGGTGTAGACCTACACACTGCTTTTGACTTTGAGCTAATTTGTCCTGAGCCTACTTTGTTCTTGTTTTTCCATCGATGCATATTTTGAACTTGCCATCAATAACAAGAACACTTTTCCTGTTAAACATGCCAACGATCCTCTACACTATCTCTTTTGATATTATCGAGCTTTCTCTGTAGCATCTTCCCAAAATACTTCTAGTGCCCACCTAGCACATTCTTCATGTACTCAAGCCATCATCGCTGCTGTACTTGCCACCAATGAGAAGCATACGCTGCTTGTAAAACTTGCCAACAATCTTGTCATGCATTGGCTGACATTGGTACTCCAAAAACCCTCAATATACTAGGATACATAAAAAATTAAAAGGTAACAATGCTGATTGATTTTGGTAGTCCCCATAACTTCATCAATTACAAATTAGAAAAACATTTTAATTTATTTGTATTTCCATCACTAGAGTCTCAAGTAATGATCATAGATGGAGGTAACATAAATTATTCTTGGAATTTCCATGGTATTAATCTCAATATGGAGGAGTATTCATTGGATAGTTCCATTATTTCCATCTAAATGGGTGGTTCCTGTGTCATATTAAGGGTCCAATTCTTATAATGATTGGGAACAATGGCCCTTAATTTTCAAGATATTTTCTTGATATTTTCCTTAGAATGAAAGGAAATTGAGCTTAGAGGTATCCAAGGGAAACTTTTTAAGGTGATAATCTCTAATAGCATGGAAAAATTACTCAAAAAGGAACAACATGGTGTAATTGCACAATTGTTCTCACTAGATCTTCAAACATCTATATTCTCTACTCTAGCAGATCTCCAAATATTTATCAACAACCACTCCAAGTTATTTGGATAGATCCCTAAGGGTATTCCACTTTCTCAATATCATGACCATGCTATTCATTTGCATCTAGGAAGTGTACCACATACCATTATGGCTTACAAGTATCCATATGCACAAAATAGTGATATTGTGCATATGATCCAAGAAATGTTAGATGATGGCATCATTCAACCTACCCAAAGTTCTTTCTCTTCACCACTAGTGATGGTTATGAAGAAGGATGTCTCATGGAGTATGTGTCCATATTATAGACAACTCAACAAAACAACAATCAAAGATAAGTTTCTATTTATGTTATTGATGAATTATTATATGAATTGCATGGAGCAATTTTATTTACTAAGTTGGATCTTCATTTGGGATATCATCTAATCAAAATGAGGTAGGAGGACATTCCCAAAGAAACATTTAGAAGACATGAATCTCATTATGTGTTTTTTGTTATCCCATTTGGACTTACTAATGCACCATCAACATTTCAAATATTGATGAATTATATTTTCAAACCCTTCGCTACAAACCTTTTGTTAGTAGTTTTTGATGACATACTAATCTACAACAAATGTTGGGAAGAACATGTAAAACATGTTCATAAAGTATTACATTTTTTTGAACAGGAAAAACTTTATGAAAATTCTTCCAAGTGTGCCTTTGAGGTTCAAGAAGTGGAATATTTGGGTCATATTGTAACTCATGAATGTGTAAAAGTGGACCCTAACAAAATAAAAGATATGAGGGAATTACCAATTCCCAAAACCTTGAAGAAACTTAAAGGATTATTAGGATTCATAGGATATTACCACAAGTTTGTCGAGAAATGTTGTCAAATAGTGACACCTCTAACAACATTATTACATAAGGAAGCATTTTCTTGGACTTAAGAAGAAACCAAATATTTAGAAAAAAATTAAGAAGGTGATGTGTACAACTCATTTCCTAGCCAAACCTGACTTCACACAAGAATTTATTGTGGATTGTGATGCCTCAAGACATGGCATTGGTGAATTTTTAATGGAATAAGAAAGGCCCCTTGCCCTTGAAAGTAGCCAACATAAAGGAAAAAAATTACTCAAACCCATTTATGAAAAGGAAGTGTAACTCAGGGATGATTTTAGGGGCTAAATTTCGCTCATGGGATAATTTTCCAAAGTTTTTCCCAAAAAAAAATTCGTTATTCTAAACATTATTCGCCCAAATTCTATAGGAAAAAAATATTTTACCTTAAAAATCGCTAAACTTTTATACACAATATACAAAATCCTTAGAAATTTGAATGTTTTTACAAAAATATCGCCAAACATTTTATAGTTGGCATATGAAGGATTAGTAAGATTCACCAAGGTTTCTACATTTTAAAACAAATTTCCATCCTTAAAGTCATCCCTGGAAATGTTGGCCATAATACATGCAATTAATAAATGACTCCCCTACCTAATAGGAATACACTTCAAATTAAAAATATATCATGATAGTTTGAAGTAATTCTTGGAGAAAATATTATCCTCATAAGAGAAATAAAAACATGTTACCAAGATTCTAGGTTATCACTTTGAAATTATATAAAAGAAAGGAAAAAATAATATTATGGTAGCTTCATTTTCAACGAAAGAAGAGGAAACAAAGGGTTCATTATGTGTTATTTCTATTCCATAATTTGATTGGGTGCAAGAATCAATGATAGAATGGAAGCAAGATCAATAGGTACGCAAGATCATTTAACAACTACAAGAGGAACCTAGTGCATTAGATAAATTTGTATGGAATAATTATTTTATATGGTTTCATGATTGTCTATATTTATGTAAGAATTCCAAACTCAAGCAGAAGGTCCTTCTCAAATTGACACTTCTCCTATAGGATGAAATTCATGGTTCTTGAAAACTTACCATAGGATAAATAAGTATTTGTTTTGGGAAGGTATTAAAACCGATGTTCAATTTTTATTTTTTGAATGTGTAGTCTACCAATAGAATAAGGGAGAGAAAATCAATATTTTAGGTCTCCTACAACCATTAGCTACACAAAGTCAATGTTAGGAAGAAGTTTCAATAGATTTTATTACAACGTTACCCAAACATTAAGGAAAATATTCCACCATGGTAGTTGTAACATACCCGGCCACCCAGGCTGGGTCATGCCAGCTAAAAAATTTCATGCTATGATACCATATTGTAACATACCCATCCACTGAAGCTAGGTAATGCCACCTAAAACCTTTCATGTTGTAATACCAAATTGTAACATACTCGACCACCTAGGTTGCGCCAGACTACTCCATAAAACACTCTTACTAAAATCTGAGACCGTATTGTGAGATCCCCAACAACCTAATGGGATATGATACATAAAAAATATAGACTGTATATGAAATTATAACATATACAAATACTCTGGGAAAATGCCCATAATCATGAAGAAATAACAGTAAAAATATACATGCAACTTACACAGGAAAAACCCATAAACATGAACACATGTATAATTACACAACTTGTAAAATAACACATAATTGATACTTATATTTGATAGAATACCACCAAATACATGGAGACCTTTCACGATCCTCCCATCCTTAGACCATGCTACTCAAAAATATCAACAGTGGGTCACCCCTGAGTTGGGACTAAACTTCACCCAGGTAAAGGGATTCCTAGATAGGTTTATATGTCTAAGACAACATGATTAACTCCATCAGGTGAAAATTTTAACTAACATCCTATAGTCTCTCATTCCCCACATCCACGTCCCATGCCAGGAAGTGTGCCCCTTCTCTACTCAACATTCCTTCGGCTACCCCACTTCCCTTCCAGGGCTTCGACAACAGGCCAAACAAGAAGTCTCAAATAACTATAGTTGCAGTTGGGCTCCCTCAGAAAATCAATTCCCAATAATTCTCTCACCTGGAGAGAATTTCTCGTGGGCCTAACAACTGGCCTCTTCAATCCACGTGCCTGACAACCTTCCTCTTCAAACCCATGCGCTTGACAACCAACTTATTTAGTCCAACTCTTAAGTCAACTAGGTACATCCTTAGGTGAAGGCATCAACAGAGTTCGAGTAAGGAACATGTGATGGAAGCCACAATGTTTAGGGTAGAGTGCAAGTGATGGAAACATCAACCTTTAGGTAAGGTACAAATGCACTTCTCCTCATAGGAAGGGTATGATTTTCTATTGATAATAGGAAAGGTATGGGATACTACTCTAGGAGTGCATGCAGGCTCGAGAGGTAGGACTAATGGCGTTAATGGAATGAATGAAAAACATAATGAATGAATCATGCACTAAGCCCAATCCCTTTATATGCATGTCCCAAAATGGACACTTGTCATCATGAAGCTTCATGGGCTCCACTTGTAATTTGTTCCCTTCCCATAAGAACTTATGATAACATAGGTTATGTACATACCTTAGTGTCTTAGGAATAATATTATAATATTNATCCCATCTCCTGCACTTCACCTCCTTCTTCCTACATGCATCACCCACTGCAACAACAACAACCTCATCACTTCTCTATCTTGTGTACTTATAGCTTCTATACACCTTGTGCATGCAATGTTTGTCATGCCTCTGCATGCTCACATAGTTCCAATCTACTCCACATCAGAGAGTTTTCTCCACTTCACTCTTCCAAAGCTATCCAATCTCATGTGCACCACGTTCTCTCTCTATTCTGCATATTCTGCTCATTGTGAGTTCTCTACCTGAACATCATGATAACTCTTCAGCTTCTCTGGTGGTTTCACCTATGCATCCATCATCACTGGGTGTTATTATGAGATTCCTTAGTTTCTCTAGTAGTTGAGACTCTTCGTCTTCTCTTTCATAGTCATTCTCATCCTTTCTATTGTAGTTACAGACTTCAATGCTCATCCATCTTTCAATTGCCTCCACAAACAGTCGTCATTCCACTCGAATTTTCCTTGAGACTCTTCAGCTCCTCTCATAGTCACACAGAGGTCTCTTCGAATCTTCTAGTAGAGACCATCAATGGTTTCCTACAGTTAGACTATAAGGATCAACATTAACCCTCCGATCGTGCCCAAAATCCCCTGCACCGTTGGATTGACTTCATGTGATCTTGCGTTTATTTAGCCAATTTTCATTTTGGTATTTCAGGATCCCAAGGGTAAGGATTTGTTACACTCCATATCCTGATCCCCAAAACTCTGAAAAGGCATGGAATCAATGGTCCTAATCAATCCTTGATCTGACGGATCAGATCATTTCACAATTTCACAAGTCACAATTTTGGCATTCCTGTGGTGAATGTTCTTGACGCTTCCAACTACCGATCCGTGAAACTCCGAAGTGGCATGGGATCAATGGTCCCAGTCAACCCTTGATCTAATGACTCAAATCATTTCGCAATTTCACATTTCACAATTTTGACATTCCTATGGTATTGTTTCTTTCCTCTCCAAGTCGCTATTCATGAAACACCAAAATGGAGTCTTTGACATGCTCTGATCTTCTGCCATGCATCCCTCTTGGATCAACGGTCAAGATTTTATTGAGACTTTGCAACTCCATGAGCCTTCGTTGTGCCTGATCAACAGTTTAGATCAGTCCTCAATCCGACAGTTAAGATTATTTCACGATTTCGCATATCGCGATTTCGAGAGGTTAGGGAACCCCGTTCCTTTGACTCTCCAGTCAGCAAAATGATAATCTTTCACCATGTGTCCTATGGACCCAATGGTCCCAATCTTGTCACGATTTCGCATATCATGATTTCAAGGTTCACGACTTTGGGACTCCTATAGTAGGAGTTCTTGACATCTTCATCTCCCAATTTTTGAAACTCCTAAGTGATCGGACGGCTCACATAACCCCCTAAGATGGACGGTTGACAAGATTTCGACGTTTCACATTTTGCAATTTCGGGACTCCTATTGTAAAGAACCTTCACATTTCCATCTCCCAATATCCGATATCTCGATATCCAAAACTTCGAAATGGAGTTGGACCATCACTTCGATCTTTCACTTTAAAGAACGTACAGGTTCTCCTGGATCCAACGACGGTTGGACCCCGCGCTCAAATATAACACCCGAGATTTTTCCTCCATCTACGTGCTCATCCCTGGTGTAGACCTACACACTGCTTTTGACTTTGAGCTAATTTGTCCTGAGCCTACTTTGTTCTTGTTTTTCCATCGATGCATATTTTGAACTTGCCATCAATAACAAGAACACTTTTCCTGTTAAACATGCCAACGATCCTCTACACTATCTCTTTTGATATTATCGAGCTTTCTCTGTAGCATCTTCCCAAAATACTTCTAGTGCCCACCTAGCACATTCTTCATGTACTCAAGCCATCATCGCTGCTGTACTTGCCACCAATGAGAAGCATACGCTGCTTGTAAAACTTGCCAACAATCTTGTCATGCATTGGCTGACATTGGTACTCCAAAAACCCTCAATATACTAGGATACATAAAAAATTAAAAGGTAACAATGCTGATTGATTTTGGTAGTCCCCATAACTTCATCAATTACAAATTAGAAAAACATTTTAATTTATTTGTATTTCCATCACTAGAGTCTCAAGTAATGATCATAGATGGAGGTAACATAAATTATTCTTGGAATTTCCATGGTATTAATCTCAATATGGAGGAGTATTCATTGGATAGTTCCATTATTTCCATCTAAATGGGTGGTTCCTGTGTCATATTAAGGGTCCAATTCTTATAATGATTGGGAACAATGGCCCTTAATTTTCAAGATATTTTCTTGATATTTTCCTTAGAATGAAAGGAAATTGAGCTTAGAGGTATCCAAGGGAAACTTTTTAAGGTGATAATCTCTAATAGCATGGAAAAATTACTCAAAAAGGAACAACATGGTGTAATTGCACAATTGTTCTCACTAGATCTTCAAACATCTATATTCTCTACTCTAGCAGATCTCCAAATATTTATCAACAACCACTCCAAGTTATTTGGATAGATCCCTAAGGGTATTCCACTTTCTCAATATCATGACCATGCTATTCATTTGCATCTAGGAAGTGTACCACATACCATTATGGCTTACAAGTATCCATATGCACAAAATAGTGATATTGTGCATATGATCCAAGAAATGTTAGATGATGGCATCATTCAACCTACCCAAAGTTCTTTCTCTTCACCACTAGTGATGGTTATGAAGAAGGATGTCTCATGGAGTATGTGTCCATATTATAGACAACTCAACAAAACAACAATCAAAGATAAGTTTCTATTTATGTTATTGATGAATTATTATATGAATTGCATGGAGCAATTTTATTTACTAAGTTGGATCTTCATTTGGGATATCATCTAATCAAAATGAGGTAGGAGGACATTCCCAAAGAAACATTTAGAAGACATGAATCTCATTATGTGTTTTTTGTTATCCCATTTGGACTTACTAATGCACCATCAACATTTCAAATATTGATGAATTATATTTTCAAACCCTTCGCTACAAACCTTTTGTTAGTAGTTTTTGATGACATACTAATCTACAACAAATGTTGGGAAGAACATGTAAAACATGTTCATAAAGTATTACATTTTTTTGAACAGGAAAAACTTTATGAAAATTCTTCCAAGTGTGCCTTTGAGGTTCAAGAAGTGGAATATTTGGGTCATATTGTAACTCATGAATGTGTAAAAGTGGACCCTAACAAAATAAAAGATATGAGGGAATTACCAATTCCCAAAACCTTGAAGAAACTTAAAGGATTATTAGGATTCATAGGATATTACCACAAGTTTGTCGAGAAATGTTGTCAAATAGTGACACCTCTAACAACATTATTACATAAGGAAGCATTTTCTTGGACTTAAGAAGAAACCAAATATTTAGAAAAAAATTAAGAAGGTGATGTGTACAACTCATTTCCTAGCCAAACCTGACTTCACACAAGAATTTATTGTGGATTGTGATGCCTCAAGACATGGCATTGGTGAATTTTTAATGGAATAAGAAAGGCCCCTTGCCCTTGAAAGTAGCCAACATAAAGGAAAAAAATTACTCAAACCCATTTATGAAAAGGAAGTGTAACTCAGGGATGATTTTAGGGGCTAAATTTCGCTCATGGGATAATTTTCCAAAGTTTTTCCCAAAAAAAAATTCGTTATTCTAAACATTATTCGCCCAAATTCTATAGGAAAAAAATATTTTACCTTAAAAATCGCTAAACTTTTATACACAATATACAAAATCCTTAGAAATTTGAATGTTTTTACAAAAATATCGCCAAACATTTTATAGTTGGCATATGAAGGATTAGTAAGATTCACCAAGGTTTCTACATTTTAAAACAAATTTCCATCCTTAAAGTCATCCCTGGAAATGTTGGCCATAATACATGCAATTAATAAATGACTCCCCTACCTAATAGGAATACACTTCAAATTAAAAATATATCATGATAGTTTGAAGTAATTCTTGGAGAAAATATTATCCTCATAAGAGAAATAAAAACATGTTACCAAGATTCTAGGTTATCACTTTGAAATTATATAAAAGAAAGGAAAAAATAATATTATGGTAGCTTCATTTTCAACGAAAGAAGAGGAAACAAAGGGTTCATTATGTGTTATTTCTATTCCATAATTTGATTGGGTGCAAGAATCAATGATAGAATGGAAGCAAGATCAATAGGTACGCAAGATCATTTAACAACTACAAGAGGAACCTAGTGCATTAGATAAATTTGTATGGAATAATTATTTTATATGGTTTCATGATTGTCTATATTTATGTAAGAATTCCAAACTCAAGCAGAAGGTCCTTCTCAAATTGACACTTCTCCTATAGGATGAAATTCATGGTTCTTGAAAACTTACCATAGGATAAATAAGTATTTGTTTTGGGAAGGTATTAAAACCGATGTTCAATTTTTATTTTTTGAATGTGTAGTCTACCAATAGAATAAGGGAGAGAAAATCAATATTTTAGGTCTCCTACAACCATTAGCTACACAAAGTCAATGTTAGGAAGAAGTTTCAATAGATTTTATTACAACGTTACCCAAACATTAAGGAAAATATTCCACCATGGTAGTTGTAACATACCCGGCCACCCAGGCTGGGTCATGCCAGCTAAAAAATTTCATGCTATGATACCATATTGTAACATACCCATCCACTGAAGCTAGGTAATGCCACCTAAAACCTTTCATGTTGTAATACCAAATTGTAACATACTCGACCACCTAGGTTGCGCCAGACTACTCCATAAAACACTCTTACTAAAATCTGAGACCGTATTGTGAGATCCCCAACAACCTAATGGGATATGATACATAAAAAATATAGACTGTATATGAAATTATAACATATACAAATACTCTGGGAAAATGCCCATAATCATGAAGAAATAACAGTAAAAATATACATGCAACTTACACAGGAAAAACCCATAAACATGAACACATGTATAATTACACAACTTGTAAAATAACACATAATTGATACTTATATTTGATAAAATACCACCAAATACATGGATACCTTTCATGATCCTCCCATCCGTAGACCATGCTACTCAAAAATATCAACAGTGGGTCACTCCTGAGTTGGGACTAAACTTCACCCAGGTAAAGGGATTCCTAGATAGGCTTATATGTCTAAGACAACAGGATTAACTCCATCAGGTGAAAATTTTAACTAACATCCTATATTCTCTCATTCCCCACATCCACGTCCCATGCCAGGAAGTGTGCCCCTTCTCTACTCAACATTCCTTCGGCTACCCCACTTCCCTTCCAGGGCTTCGCCAACAGGCCGAACAAGAAGTCTCAAATAACTATAGTTGCAGTTGGGCTCCCTCAGAAAATCAATTCCCAATAATTCTCTCACCTGGACAGAATTTCTCATGGGCCTAACAACTGGCCTCTTCAATCCATGTGCCTGACAACCTTCCTCTTCAAACCCATGGGCTTGACAACCAACTTATTCAGTCCAACTCTTAAGTCAAACAAGTACATCCTTAGGTGAAGGAATCAACAGAGTTCGAGTAAGGAACATGTGATGGAAGCCACAACGTTTAGGGTAGAGTGAAAGTGATGGAAACATCGACCTTTAGGTAAGGTACAAATGCACTGCTCCTCATAGGAAGGGTATGATTTTCTGTTGATAATACGAAAGGTATGGGATACTACTCTAGGAGTGCATGCAGGATCGAGAGGTAGGACTAATGGCGTTAATGGAATGAATGACAAACATAATGAATGACTCATGCACTAAGCCCAATCCCTTTATATGCATGTCCCAAAATGGACACTTGTCATCATGAAGCTTCATGGGCTCCACTTGTAATTTGTTCCCTTCCCATAGGAACTTATGATAACATAGGTTATGTACATACCTTAGTGTCTTAGGAATAATATTATAATATTCCCTTAGATTTAATACCATCTAGATTATCCCCTTTCCTAGGATATTANCCTTCCTAGTGGTGTTTAGTCCCCCATACTCTTTTATCGTGGTTGGTATACATGCAAGGATGTATTTTATTAATGATATGAGTGCTTACATATATAAAAATATACTAACTAGCCTTTAGCATCTAAGCTCTCTAGCCTAATAATTACATAATCCTTCTAGCTTATAATAATCTTTCTCATCAACCTATAAAACATATTTACATTCACATTTACAATTGGGGTTCATCCTAGAGGTATTGCATTCCCCTCCCCTTATTTATGCATTGTCCTTGGTGCATTATATACCATGTACAATTCAAAATTCATAAAAATATCCAAGCGTTTGCTAATGAATATTGTTATCCACTTGGTGCTCTGCTTTCAAGCACCAATTCATGTATTCTTACTCTATATGGAATTCATTTTATCTATTCCATAGAAATTATTCATGAAATCATTTCATCTCATTGTTCCATTTTACAAACCCTTGTTATGAATACTACCATGCCATAATTACTCCTCAATTGCCTCTTCCTTGTTGCACTCACCCTTTTAGGCTCATGTATCCCTTCACTGCGACACAATCCTTCAGTGACCCATATTTCCAAGGATTTCACACACAAGGAGAGTGCCAACTCATTATTATAACCCCACCAAGGTTCTACATTTATAGGGCTCCAGTGTCTCCAACAATAATTGTTCTTCCCAAGCACTCCAACTTTAATAAATATTATCTCATCTGCATCACACAAATACTATTATCATGAGAGAACATTATAAAAATTCATTTAGAAACTCAAACTTATTTCGTAAGGAATTCAACTTTTCCCCAAAATATGAAATTCTATCTCATAATTGTTTTCATGGTTGTTGAAATAGTAGGATGCAATATTCCTTATGGATTTCAACAAGCACCATATTGAATACCACTTTTCCTGCAATGATTCCATCTTGCATTCAACCAACAAATGATCAGTATTTCCTATACATTATTCTTTTATTGCAATGTGTATCAAAACCTTACAAAGTGATCTTAGAATTTTCTACACCTAACAGTTCAATTACAACCATCAAACAATTCATTAACTAGAATGGATTATCATTCTTAGCATATGCATGTTCACAATTGATATGAGTAAATTTATTACTCTATTTTCTGAATAGATATTTTCCTATAGTCAATGCTCATGTGACTACTTGACTTGCAACTTTCTTGTTGCAATGCCTAACAACTCCTGAAATGTTCTCAACTCCATGAGTTAGTAATAGTTGTAACATTTCAACTGTTAGTATAATCATTTCCATCAATAAAATATATGCATTCACTCACAAAACACATTCGACAATTTCATTTAAGTATACAATTCTATCATGCATGAGTGAAAATCTACCACTTACTATGCATGAGCAAAATTGTCAATGCATATCTATTCATTGTATCTTTCCATTGATTTTCAGAATGCTTAATATCTAAGTCATGCATCTCACCATTGGTAAATTAGAAATTTGGCCAATGCCTTGACACATTCTGCATACACCTCCTATTGTCTTCTCAATTACTTGGGGGCCTTCCTTTTCGACCCAGACACTACACCAATAATATAATTATTTGGTTTTCATTAGTTTTAAAAAAAAGGTTGCAGTCCAAATATTATTTAGAAGTAGGAATTTCATCAGATATTTGTGTGGTACATATCCTTTCCATAACCATACTTTTCCATACCTAAACATGTCATGGTATCGTACATGACTAGATTTTCTGGCATCCATTCGTATACTGGGTTCATAAATTTTATTTCCTTGGTTATTAGCTCATAACCAAGTTAACATGACATACTAATATGTCATTATATGCATTCAAAAGATAAGAAGATTTGATAATTATTACACACCTCCATCCTTTACCACACCTAGTGGTATCTTATTCTGATTAATGCATTCAAATAATATCATAATGTGATTTTATAAAATAACTCTCATTGAGGGAATTCTTACCTAAATTCCATTCAACAATTATGCAAAACAAATTTATAAAATACATACATGTGATGTAGGATCCCTCTCTTCTAGGGGTTGCACAAACTCCCGGTCAAGGATCTTCAAAAAGTTGATTCAAATAAGCTCTCTGGGCCTCTGCTAGACCCATAATTTAATTCACATAGGTCCGTTGTTGTTACCCACACATGTTTGATTCACCTGCACAACCTTTTCCTGGTGCTTTTTGTAACACTGAGTGTTGAGAACTATCTCCTCTACTAGGCCCTTCTCCTTATGACCATGGGCTATGACCTCTAGCTAGACCCCTTCGTGACTTCTAGCTTCAACTCCTTTGAATGCAGTTGATTCCTTTTTGCCTAAACTCAGGACCAAAGAAATCACTAAGAATAGATATATGACCCATGCGTCTATGAAATCAAACGACTATGATCCACTTCGGTACTACGACTTCAAGAGTTTCGAGTTCTCCAAATACCCTTTTTCCCTAGAGGGAATTTTACCAAGAGATATCGATCAAGTACTATGTTCTCACCTTGATCAATAGTCAATATTGTCCTTTGTTCCCACTTCAGGTGACTTACATTCAATGCCCCTTTGATCCTCTTTCTCCCATAGTGTCAATCCTCCGAAGTGAAAGATCTTCCGCTATATGTCCTTTTCCAATGGATGAATCAGATGAACTCTGGTGCTCCAACCTTTGGGAGCTCTCATGYCTTCACACTCCAATTCTTTTAGAGTAAATATCCACTCTCCACATGTCCCTCCATTCATCAATGAMTCTTGTTCACTTTGACCTTTGGGACTTTTGACTCCTAGAAACTTACTCAAAAATTTCCTCGAAGTGTTCTATCACCAAAGTGATAGATCTGATGCAACATKCTCCAATAACRAATGGATAGGATGATTCCTTACCTTTGGATCTTSAGATGAATTCTAKTCAATGAMTCCACTTCCTCCTTTATTTTCTTCTTGAGTACACACTTCYGGATTCCACGATCTGATGACACATGTCCCTCTCAKATTGACGACAATGACTTACTTCAACAATTTGGGATTCAGGAKTTTTGGCTTCACTASTCTCGTTTTCCTATGAATTACTCTTCTCCCATAGTACATGGATCTCCATCGCATGTCCTTCYTGGATTCAACKATCCATATCTCTTCATTCTTTGCTACTTTGGAAAAAATTGCTCTTGCTCCATGCAAATCTTCCGAAGCTTTWTCTCCCAAACTCTCTGATCTGCTTCCACGTATTCTCCTCGATACCAATGACTTAGATTTGCTTCGCAACTTGAGGACTTCAGAGATCCCGCTCCTTGAACACCTTCAAACCTCTGAACACATGAAGTGTMAAAGGACTCAAAGACTATCCTTCGTGCAACTTCCCTAGATYTCACAGTTTCGAAATATCCCAATTCCCCYCGAATAGATCTCTCTTGTTGATTGTGAAATTTTCAGTGGGCTCCTCCCTACTGAATAATTTCCACCCACTCTCTCTTCTAATATTGTTCCTTCTCAAAACTTTGATCTCCTCAGAATTATTCTTCGAAACCTAACCAAATATAGACCTTGAGAACGCCTTGCAACATGCTTCTTTCAATTAACCTCTTTTTGGGTGACTGTGCACTCCTTGCAACAGTTCTTACAGGAATCAATTTTTCCTCCTGAACAATTTGGCGTTGAGTGTGTTTCTACCAATACACATCTTGCATGGTCCTTTTAACTCTTTTCAAATAAAGCTTCAAGTTATTTCTCCTGAGATTTCGAGTCAAAGAAGAATCTGTCAATGCACTCTTTGTGGACACTATGAATTCCTTGCATAGAAATCTCCACGTTATCTCTTCGGAGCTTCTAATTTGAGATAGAATCTATCAATGCACACCTTGCATAAGATCGTAGAAGAGAAAAAATTGAAACTTATCTAATCCTCACATATTCATACATTCAACCATGTAAATCATTCACAGCATATCAACAAGTAGTAACAAAGAATTGCAATTAAATAGAAAGCCTACCATTCATTCGGATAAACATAGTAACAGTAACACCAAACATTTGGATC
>JZKD02S0600281.1:230793-275428 GCA_000966675.3 Picea glauca | reverse complement strand
CTAAAGATAAAAGGATTCAATGGTATGTTGACAGTGGATGTTCAAAGCATATGACATGAGATCAAGACAAATTCCTTAGTCTAAAAAGGAAAGAAAAATGAAGAGTTACTTTTGGAGATAATGTCTCTGCCAAGATACTTGGAAAAGGTATAGCCAATCTAGGAAATAACAAAGCTAAAGCAAAAAATGTGCTATTATTTGGATATTTGAAGCTTAGTCTCCTCAGTGTAAGCCAAACATGTGATCAAGGACACATACTCATATTTGACTCTCAAAAATGTGAAATTAGGAAAGAGGGCTCATGAAAATTACTGGTTGTTACACCCAAGACACCAAGCGATGTATATATTTTAAACATAGAAGAAGAAGAAAAATGTTGCATGAGACAAATAGATGAAATTTGGCTATGGCACAAAATAATGGGACATATAGGTTTTGAAAATTTGATAAAAGTAATAAAAAAGAAGTTGTCAGAGACATGCCAAAGATTACAAAACCTTCAAACTCTGTTTGTAGACACTGCCAACATGGAAAGCAGACAAGAGTAAGATTCAAGACAAAAGAATACTCTACATCAAAACCATTATAAATTGTTCACAATGACCTCTATGGACCAACAAGAACCAAAATCATACAAGGTGAACATTACTTCATTCTATTCATTGATGCCTATACAAGAATGTCTTGGGTATCCTTTCTCAAAGAGAAATTAGAAGAATTGAACAAATTCATAGCCTTCAAAGCACATGTTGAAAATGAGACTGATATTAAAATCAAGTGCTTAATATTAGACAAAGGAGGTGAATTTACCTCATAAGAGTTCAATAAGTTTTGTGAAACTCATGGAATTAAAATACACTTTTCAGATCCAAAGGAAAAACAGAAATGTCCAAGAAGTAACCAAAACAATGTTAAATGAAGCCAAACTCCCAGATATCTATTGGAGAGAAGCAATGTATACATCAGTGTACATACTTAACAGAGCTCAACTTAGAGTTAACCATGACAAAACACCATATGAGTTGTGGTTAGGCAAACCAACATCAGTCAAACACTTCAAAGTCTTTGTGATTAAATGCTATATAAAAAGAGATGATGATAACATGGGAAAATTTGATTCCAGATCAGATGATGGTATATTTCTTGGTTACTCATCCAATAAAAAAACCTACAGATTCTACAATATGAGATTGCAAAAAATTGTGGAAAGTTCAAATGTAAAAGTGGATGATCTAAAATCAAGAAGAATCAAATCTCAATATAATTCACAAGTAGATGAAAGAAGAAGAAACTAAATACATACAAGAAGAATAATCACAAAGAGAATAAGAAAATGAAGAGGAAGTATCACCAAGACAAGAGTCAAAAGCACCATCAAGAAGAGTACAAAGAGATCATCCTGAAAGTCAAATCATAGGCAACACAAGTGTTGGAGTTGAAACAATAATAAGGCTAACATATGAATCAGAACAAGCAATTCTATCCCTAATATAACCAAAAACATTTGTAGAGGCCAACAAATATGAAGATTGGATTAAATCCATTAATAAAGATCTTGATAAAATAAAGAAAAATCAGACTTGAGAACTTGTCCCAAGACCAAAAGACAAAAATGTGGTAGGGACCAAGTGGATTTAAAAACAAAATGTTAGTGAAGATGGTCAAATTCTAAGGAATAAATAAATATTAGTGTGCAAAGGATATGCACAATTACAAGTGATTAAATTTGAGGAAACATTTTCCCCAGTAGACTGATTAGAAGCTATCAGAATGTCCTTTGCCTTTGCATGTTTTAAAAAATTCAAAATATATCAAATTGATGTCAAATCAACATTCTTAAATGGAAATATAGAGGAAGAAGTTTATATAGAACAACATGAAGGATTTGTATTATAAAAAAATAAAGACTATGTTTGCAATTTAAAGAAAGAATTATATGGTCTCAAAAAAGATTCTAGGGAATGGTTTTCAAGACTTGATAATCATTTACAACAACAAGGATACAAATTAGGAGCTATTGACAACAATATTTACATTAAAATTGAAAACTAGAATATGATTATTGTTGTAGTATATGTGGATGATATCTTCTTTGGAAGTAATCTAAATCCTCTAAGAAATAAATTTTCTATAGAAATGCAAAAAGAATTCGATATGGCAATTCTTGGTGAACTGATATTCTTCCTAGGATTACAAGTTTTACAATTAGACAAAGGCATATTCTATCTCAGGCCAAATGCATTAAAGAAATGTTGAAGAAATTTCAAATGGAATATTGTAAACCTATGAGTACTCCTATGATTACATGATGCAAACTAAGAAAATATGATGAATCACTAGAAATGGACCAAACCATGTATAGATCAATGATTGGTAGCCTATTATATCTGACAACAACAAGACCAGAAATCATGCAAGTTGTAGGATTAGTGGCCAGATTTCAATCAATACTTAAAGAGACACGCATGAAGGAAGTTAAAAGGTTTTTTATATATCTCAAAGGAACCTTGGATTTTGGATTATGGTATCCAAAAATAAAAGACTTCACATTAACTGCATATATTGATGCAAACTAAGATGGAAGTGTGGATGATAGAAAGATCACTAGTGGAGTATCATTCTTCCTAGGAAAATTTCTTCTTTCATGGCTAAGTAAAAAACAACCCTCTATATCACTATCTACATTAGAAGCTAAATATATTGTTGTCGCATCCTTTTGCACTCAAGTAATTTGGATGAAAAGAACTCTAGAATAATTACAAGTAAAGTATGATCATCCAATTCTTCTTAACTGTGACAATACCAATGCTATAAACCTTTATAAGAATCTTGTCATGCACTAAAAAACCAAGCATATCCCAATTAAATTTCATTTTTTAAGGGAAAATGTTTCTCAAAAAACCTATTACATGTTCCCTTAAAAAATGAAACATGTTTCTTAAGAAACCTATAACTCCTAGGATCAATGATCCATAATCATTGCAAGATAAGATGCAATGAAGGGATTTCATTGTCATAGTTCAATTGACCGCAGAGTTGTGCTACAAGAAAGTTCACTCTGGCGAAATCCTAAATCAACGACCCTAATCTATTTTTCAAATTCAAAATGCATGGGAGATACTGGAGGAAGGCAGATGTGAAAAACACTTTATGCCAAATTTTATAACCCATGTGTCAACCTTAAGTTTCTTCGCATTTTGGCCTAGGATTAATACATATACATGTTTCAAATGAGAAATATACGAGGACCGACCATCCACCACTTTCTTAAATATGGTCTGTTGATTTGGTTAAACATCCAAATAATATTTGTCTTCATTTGCACTCAGTCAAAATCCCAAGTCATATGGGAAAATATGAAGTCACTATGAGCCCCAGTTGGGATAACTCTTGGTTATAGGTCATGGTCACTTGATGAATTAAAACAAGGGCCTTCGGGCTGGAGTACAGAATAAGCATGTGCATCTTGTTTGTCAAAAATTTCTGTCACAGTGATTTGGTCCTATGAAGAAAAGGGGCCATGAAATAACACCTGCCCAATGTATGTAAAACTAATGCTAGAGAGATTCGAGCAGAACCAACATCACACCATTTTGCAACAATTAAAGTTTGGTGCTATTGAGAAATCATTCCATGAAAAGTACATGGATTACTAGTGCCAATTGAGAATATGATTCTTAAATATAATTCTTCACTAAAGATATTTTGGAAAAGGACCAATGTTACTTGACTACTTAAACATGATAATAGAGGAATAATTTTGTTCTTAAAAACAACTTACAAGGGAATTGAAGTCTCTTAAAATTAAAATCAACTATTAATGACAACACAAATGTCAACGGTATTGGTAAATTAAATGAATAGGTGCAATGGTTCATTATTAAAAAGACACATTGTTTCAAATTCATACATGTTGAGAGTCTATATAAACAATGGAATATGGTGAAAGGAAAGTGTCTTTGTGAGCTAATTTAGAAGATAAAAAACAAAAGAAGAGTCCAAGGAAGTATATGAAACCTGAAACATACACATGAAGTGAGGGTGGAAGGGAGGAGCAAGGGAAGATTTGATTCCTCTACAAGTTGAAGTTTGAAACAGGGAGTTGCAAATTCCTCAAGTTGGTTCTTGAAAACAAAAAGCATTGGAGTCCTTTACAGGTTGGAGCTCGATCTACATTGAGTTGGTGTTTCCTCAAGTTGGTGCTAGGAAAATAGGGGATTTGTGTCTCCTTGAGTTGGTGCTCAAAATAAGAGAGATTTGTGTCTCTTGCAAAATAAACTTGTAACTGAAATACAATTTTTATGACTGTTACATTTAATTTCAATTTTCTCTACATTCTTGTCGATAAATTGTTATGGTTCATAAATTAATGATAAAATAATTAATATAATTTGAGAAAATGTAACAATATGGATTCACCCCCAACCCCCCTCTCAGTATTGAACAACATTCCAACATGTATTATAGGGAAAACTTGGAGGCATCTTTCTCTCCATACATCCTGCATAACATTGCCACCATGTATTGATAAGGTATTGTGAGAGAGGATTAGGAATATCCACTAGTGGGTTTGTGTTTGAACACTTTTTATGGTTTGTACCAGGTGTGATATAGATCCTTGGATGTATGATAAAACCACCCAATAATTTGGTTGTCTAGATTCTTGTTTCATTGTTCTAGATGATAATATTTGGATAGGGCCGCAGGCTAGAATGACGCTATGGGTTTTGTTGTGCTACTTATATGTTTAGTATAATGCACTCATTAATTATCAATCCAGGATTCATAATCAACAGAGTTACAAGACACCAGTAAGAAAGGTAATTTCTAATGTCACGAGTATAGAATTAAACTAGATTATGCATGCTAGAAACAAATCAAAATAGCAAACTACAATGCACTTTGGTTGTCTTTCACAGAGAGGCTATCCACTCCATTATGGCACATGCAAGTATGAGATGGAATTGGTTTGATAGATAACATCTTCTATCTGACCTAGAAAACTAACTATGCAATCCACACTTCTGAAAGGAAATCACACATCAATCATTAAAGCATAGCATGGGTAGTTCAACAGTCAATATGTTGGTTCTACTGTGGTTCACAATGAACTTCACTAGTTCTTATCCAAATAGTTTTGACTATTGCTGCCAACATCTATGATCACTCAAGGAAATCAAATTCATGAGAAGAGAAATAGGGCATATGCAAAAATAGATCAAATAAAGATCTCTAAACAATTATATAATGGAAATCCTAGTTTAAGCTATATTGATATCATCTAACAGAGTTAAAGCTTTAGATTATTTAATGTTTACACTACTGGAAAACAAATGTTAATGCTAATCTATGAAGAGGCTGAACTTTGTTGGGTGGTGGGCCCTTGCTGCTTCAACAGGTCAGTTGCTGAAGTCTACAGGAGGCTTGTCTTCAACACACACATTACTCTTACTCACATTTCAAAACATAAAATCAAACTTTAGTTAACAACTCAACTCATACTTAATCATAGATAATCAAAATATGGAGATAAATGACATTCTATTGATCTTCACTCAGAATATGTTCTATACTATCACACATTGCTTTGCATATTAGTAATATGCTAACTCTCCTACACTTCCACCATCCTTGCCATGACTATTTAATAGTCTTAATCGTGAAACAGAATGAGGTGAAGTGATTTGCAAATCAATCAGTTGTTAAGTTCAATCATTCAGTTACATCTTTAGCTTCATCATCATGACACAAAGTGCATGAGGATGAGGAAGTCAACAAACTATTCTTATCATAGCCTTCCTAAAGCAAATAGATGTCCACCAATTGTCTTAGGCGAGATCTGGAACTTAATTTAGTGTATTAGGCTCTTTCATATTAGTACCAGATCGTAACAGGTAGATGGTACCAGATCATGACAATGTGCAAAAGGTGGTATCGGATCATGACAATGCGTGGCCATTGGTACCAGATCATAATAGTGTGTGGCCATTGGTACCAAATCACAACAGATAGATGGTACCGGATGCATTTGGTACCGGATTCAGATAGCAGAAGTATTGGTGCGCAGGTACCGGATAGCTGAGCTGGTATAGGAATGTTGGATATCTAGAGGTCAAAGATTTAGATATGACAAATTGAAGCATTAGTACATGAAATATTTAATTCCCTAACTCTATAAACCACAAAATCATGAATTAACCATACTTTACCTTATGACCTTATTACTGGAAAACGATAGCATTCTTGTCATTCACTCAAGATTTAGGTAGGCAAAAAATGTATAGGTGAAGAGTATAATAGAGTAATGGGGATGTCAATTTCGGGTCTGAACATGTTGTCTCGCAACATTGCAAACATACCTATTTTCCAAATCCACGTGTTTCAATATCCAAGTGACAACATTAATGCAAGAGAACACAACACATGATGCTACTCTAAATATCCCAGACTTTTTGTTTTTCTTAAATATATTTAGTTCATCCTGGTCCTTAACATCAATGGAATTTTTTTTTTTTTAACATATGATATACATCCCCCCATCTAAGAACCTCTTCTCCTTTATCTAGGAATTCAGAGGTATCATTGTACATGGCCCCTGGAGTGTTTAGTTCATCTTCAATTTTTCAGCCACTTCCGGAGGCCTCAATGTTAGGTGCTTTACTATTCATTTTCTTAATCCGAGACATGTCTGGACCTACAACGTAAATATAGGATTAATGTAAAGAAACACATAACTGATACATAAAACTAATCTGTCTAAGTATCTTCAAATACCCAAGGATGCATTTGAGTTAATGTTGGGTGAAATATCATGAACTGATGATGAAAGTATAATAGCAGGAATGTTGAGAACTTTGGTGAGAGCTAGAGAATAAATTGACTTAAAAGATGTTTAAAAGGTCAAAATTGGAGCAGTCCTTATGAACTATTTCGATGATTATTGGAGGGGTTGGTATCAACTGCTTTGATAGTTTAATGTATACATAAAAAGAGTTGGTGTGAAAAGTTCTGATAGGTTTATGTGTGCATCACTAAAGTTGATGGGAAGATCATCTATGGGACCAGAAATTTTTATAACAACTCCTCTGAAGTGATCATAAAAGTTAGTGTTAACATTGTCAATGAAGAGGAAGGGTAATGAAGAGTCAATAAAGTTAATATTAAGTTCTATGATGTATCATAGTAGTTTATGTTAAAGGTCCCGAAGAAATCAGGGAAGTTAATATTAATAGTGTTGATTGGATAAAAAAACATAGTGATGACGAGATAGGTCTTAATGCAGTGTTTCAACATAAGTTTTGGTCATGAGAGGTTCTGATTGGGAAAGAAAATCCTTTGTCAAAATTTAGGTATGGAAACTACTCGAGATCTCGATAAAAAGTCTTCCATTTTTGCTTCTAGGGTTTACAACGTTGGGAGGATTTGACTTTGGATACTATCAGCTCTAGAGAAGAAAAGGGTCATGGGTAGTGTCTGTGACACTCAAAGTCTTGGAAAGATAATCCCATTGAATGATCCTTTGCATCTCTCCACAGTCAAAAGCCCATTAGAATAATTATCTTCTGAACAAATAGATGTAACAATCCCGCAGGGGGAATAGTTTCAATAGAAAAGGTGGGTGGGAAGTGTGGGCTGAGTTCAAAATGGTGTTTATGAAGAGATTCTATCTAGATGGATACAAATGAGTTATGAAGAGTTATTGGAAATATATTGGGTATAAATAAGGGAATAAGGTAGAAGAATACACAACAAAGTTCCATTGACTCTCTATTTATTTGCATATCGCAGGGGACAAGGAGGTAGAAATGAGGTGAAAAGGGGTCTACTTGAACAATTGAGGATGAGAGAGGGGGGGAATTATGGGTAGAGGTGAATAACTTTCACCTTGATCAACTTGGCGATTTAGGTCCAAAGGGAAAAATTAAAGCTAAAAGACCTAACCCTAGAACTATTTACCAACAAAAGAGTGGATGCAAGACCGAGTTAGGGCCTACCTAGTGAGTAATCGACATGTGGAGGATGTTGGTTGGTTGAGATTTAGGATATTCAGGATCATATTTCCTTTACTTGGTGCCTACTCTCATTTCCTCGATGTTCAATGAAACAATAAGAACTGAGGGGCAAGCACCTATTTATAATTTTGGGTGAATTTAAGAAATAAATGTGAATGGGTGCAAAGTATTAAAATGATGGAATTGGTGACAAGTCCTCCGATGTGAATCAGAGGACTTTGTGGGAAAGTGTCTGATGCACATAGGATAACTTGGTACAAAGAGGGCCAATATTCATCAGAGGATATGGAAACAAATCCTCTTAAATGATCGAACAAGTTATTACAAACTCCTCTGATGTATCGGAGGAGTTGGCAGAAAATTACGCGATGAAAAAAACATTTCAGAGGAAAAAAAAATGAAGTGGTCTGGTGGTTATCAACATTGTTATAACATAATCTGTACTTGTACAAAACCTAAGACAAGTATGTGAAATTGGCATAACAACAATATATCCCACCATAGCCACCTCAGTGAGAAATCCCCACTTTTAGGGATGGATGAAGGTCCAACCCAAGGGAGGCATCCCCGATGGCCTAAATGGCTGGGTAAGATAAGGATATGGTTAAGAAATACCCCCCTCTCATTGGTCACCTAAGTCAAGAATTTTTATGTCCAAGTAATTGAAACAAATAAGAGTATTGGTGTACCTTCCCGAAACAAGAACAATATAACATATATATAGAAATTCCAAGTACCGAAATGATCGTAAAGCCTCAAAAGACAATAGACAATGTAAACATCTGGTGGCTGAAGTAAAAATGCAACAAGTTATCAGTTTAAAACAAAAATTGATATTTTGTAACTACCATAAGAAATATAAATTATAATAGCATGAAAGTATAGTGAAAACTTATCATTTATCCAATAGATCAATTAACACTTATTCCAAGCAAATTCAAAGTAGATTAGGTTAGTGTTTAGAAAGTGTATGAAACAAATTACAAGGTTTTAAATGGATGTAGCAATGTTTTGTAAAAACAACAACAAAATTAGTAAATTTAGCTAAGATAGGGTTAGTAAAAGTGAGTTGAATCTTAGGAGAATAGAATGTAATTTTTTTTTGATCAATTCCTTCAACAAGAGCAAGTAGACAAGTTCCTTTTGGGCTTATGGAGTCAATTACAACAAAAACAATAACTTGGAGAAATAAATTACAATAATGGTCTAGGGATGGAGAGATAAAGTCTTGATGTGTTGGCAATTCAAGGCCTCAAGCTCTAAGTCTCAAAGATAGAATTTTGGCTAGAGTTAAAGCTCTTTTGGGCTCTAGCAAATTCCTCTTCTCCTTGGACAATTGAAATATATATTTGAAACTAGTTCTAGAACAAAAATTCTAAAGTGATAGCACTTTGGGGATTTAGAAGCATATCCTATACAAGATATTCTTAGTAATTTAACAAGTGGAAAACACTAGAGATAGGGATAAGCACCTTATGTCCCTATCCTAGGGTTTAAGCAAGCAATATCATAATATTCAACATGAAAAAGTAAAATATACCATAACCATTCAAATAATGAGATGGAATTGAAGATTTTACTTCACCAAGAATAATCAAGAAAAAACCATAGTTGAAGAATTTTACATAATAAACAATCCAAGAAGCATCCATAAGCATGATCTCCAAGAGGTGTGCACTAGTAATTTCAGCCAATAATGCCACTAGAGAGAGAAAAATTCAGATCCACTCTCTTGTGAGAGGAATTTATTTGTAAAAATGAAAATAAAAAGGTGTTTTTATATCACCTTTCCCCTAAAATGTCAATACAAAAATAAAACCAGGGCCAACCTTAATAATTTTCCCTTATAACTCAATTTTACAAAATTTAATTCATTTGGCACAAAATAAAATCCTAAAGGTAACATCATGCCCTTCTAGGGTGATATTAGGCATCTAATGTGGAAGATTGATAAATATAAGTGTATCTCTTGGCCTATAAAATACCTATATCATGCCCACATGTGAAAAAATATCATTTCAAGACCTCCTCCATTGAAGCCCTAACCTCCTCTATGACATCAGGAGTTGGGTAAGTGATGTCCAAACCTCCAAAGGTTAGGGTCCAAGTTGAAAGGGATGGGAGATGGTCTCCTAGTCATTCTAGAGTGCCTCCAAAGGAAACAACTACCTCCTCTCATGTTCAAATGATGATCAAAATCTCTCCCCAGACATGGAGTCTGTGCATCCATCCTTGGGCTCCAAAGCCCCACTAAGGTCCAAACAAGTCATCTCCTCATGAATACCTGTCCACCAAGAAAGGTCTTGCAAAGACAAAACATTACGCCATCCAAGGGTCCATAAGTCACAAGAATCATGCCAAGTAAGCCACATATAATAATTAAACCACCTAAACATGTGCATCAAACCCCCCTTTTCAAAATAAAAATATGCACAAAGACCTTATATAATTTGTCAAATTTAGGTGTGGGAGGGGTGTTAAGGAATCCTATTGGGTTAATAAATCCCCAAGTAAAAGGTGTTTCCCAAAGGAAATCTATTTAATCCATATGTGAATATGAGGTGCAGTGGGGTAAGGATTTTGGTCATAGGGTTCATGACATAAAAGGGTTCATATTGTCTCATTTAGGGGTGCCTTTGTAGAGGGTGTGCTACACCTTTGTTTTCAATGCAACTTTTTTCCAAGCCCATTTATTGCCATTAATTAATTAAAGTCCAAAAAATGTGGGTACTATAAGACATGGAAAGAAAAGAGTACCAAAACATCACTTGAAGCTTAGGTAAACCAAGTTTCATATGTATGGAAAGAAAGGGACATTGCATAAATGCACCTCCTTAACAAGTGGGACATCTATATAATGCAAGTTTTCTTTTGTAGGTCTTTCAATTATTTAGGAGAAACACTTCATTGTTCTCAATACCTCTTGGGTGAGCATATGTAAGGTTTATTATTTCCTTTTATATTTTTCTATCTACATTTCCCTCTGGGACTTCATCCCCTTCTTCCCATGAAATTAGGTATAATCCCTTCTAGGGTTAGTGCACCCGAAAATCCCAAAATATGGGGAGACACAAGGGAAGAAGTATGGACAGTGATAAGTATGATTAGGAATGGTAAATGAATCTTCAAGGAACTCCCCAATAGAACCCTATTCTCAAGGGTAACCAACTTACTAGGATGGAATGACACCCACCAAGGTTAAATAAGGAAAAGAGTATAATGTATAAGAAAATGTTATATAATTAAGAAATAATTATTTGCAACATATTCAAATGATTTAATTATTAGGGTGACACTTACCATGATACTAGATTTATTACCTCATGAAGAAAGACCTATTGTCCTCTAGGTTTAGGTTAGTGTGATGGATGTTTCTCTATTGTTGGTGATGTATGGTGGTGCATATATGAATAGGAGGTTCCCTGTGGGGCTATGCTAGTCAATATATCTCTTGACACTCCATGTATACTACCCGCAGGCCTCGAGACATGATATCCTTAGTTACCCCTAGTATGAGGGGTTAACAATAATGGTTGGAGGGAAATCCTCTAATGTATCAGAGGATTTTGTGGTAACTCCTTTGATGTATATCAGAAGAGTTTACATTAACTCATCTGAAATCTAAATATTTGACTAAATTTTTTCTCGAGTGCTTAAATTTGAAATATCCATACTTAGCCAAAGTATGCAGGTTGAAGAGCATGTTAGAGTGGGAGGAAGAATCCATCGAGAAGGTACAAATTGAAGAGTTTTCAAAGCCAAAAATAAAGGGGACCAATTTTCTTGGAGGGGGATTTGCAAGTAAATTACAAGAAAATGGAGGGTTGTTGGTTCCTAACACAACACATGTATTGGGCACAAATGTGGATGACATAAGTGATGAACATTTTTCAGAATCTTACATGGGTGGATTAAAACAAGACATTAAGAATGATATTTTCTTAAGACATTCTACAAATATTATGGAAGCTATGCAATTTGCTCATCATATTCAAGCAAAAAATAAGGATACACACAAGTCTATCATTGGAGAATACACAAAAAGTAGAGATCATTTTGGGGTTCATAAGATAAGTGTACCTCAACTAGCAAGGTTGACACCTCAACAAATGGATGAAAGAAGAGAAAAATGACTATTAGTTGTGAGAACAAGTATAGTAAGGGGGTGCAGTGAGAAGGAATTATTCTACATAGACTATGAATATGAAGAAGACTAGGAATTAGAATTGCCACAAGATCTAGATATAGAAGAGACCACTCCAACAATATCTTGTCATGCATTGGTTGGCATCAGTACTCCACAAAGCCTCAAGATACAAGGATACATCAAAAATAAAAACGTAACAATATTGATTGATTTTGGTAGTATCCATAATTTGATCATTTACAAATTAGCAAAAGATATCAATTGCTTTGCATATCCTACACCCAAGTTTCAAGTAATGATTGCATATGGAGATACCATAAATTGTTCAGGGAAATGCCATATTATTAATCTCAACAAGGGGGATTATTTTCTAGATATCCCCATGATTTCCATCCAAATGGGGATTGTTGATGTTGTATTAGGGTTCCAATGGTTACAATCATTGGGAACAATGGCCTTTAATTTTCAAGATCTTTTCATGATATTTTCCTTAGAGGGAAATAAAATTGAGCTTAGAGGTATCCAAGGAAAATCCTCTAAAGTGATAAACTCTAATAGCATGAAAAAATTACTTGAAAAGGGACACTTGGGTGTAGTTTCACAATTGTGCTCACTTTATGTTCAAACATCTATATCATATGCTCCATTATACCTCCAAATAGTTATAAAAAATGATTCCAAGGTATTTGGTGAAATTCTTAAGGGTCTTCCACATGTTAGAGATCATGACCATGCTATTCATTTGCAACTAGGAAGTGTACCACCTAACATTAGGCCTTGCATGTATTCATATACACAAAAGAGTGAGATTGAGAGCATGATCCAGGAAATGTTAGAGGACAACATCATTCAACCTAGCCAAAATTATTTCTATATGGTGATGGTTACAAAAAATGATGGTTCATGAAATATATGTTGATATTATATACAACTCAAAAAAATGACCATAAAAAATAAGTTTCCTATTCTTTTCATTGATGAATTATTATATGAATTGCATGGAGAAAAAATATTTACTAATTTGGATCTTCATTTGGGATATCATCAAATCAGAATGAGGTAGGAAGACATTCGTAAAACAACTTTTAGAAAACATGAAGGTCATTATGAGTTTTTGGTTATGCCTTTTGGACTTACCTTCAACATTTCAAATCTTGATGAATTCTATTTCCAATACCTTCTTTAAAAAATTTGTGCTGGTATTTTTTGATGACATACTAATCTACAAAAAATCTTAGGAATACCATGTACAACATGTTGACAGAGTATTACAACTATTGGAAGAGAGAAAAATTTATGCAAAGCCTTCCAAGTGTTCCTTTGTGGTTCAAGAAGTGGAATATTTGGGTCATATTGTATCTCATGAAGGTGTAAAAGTGGACCCTAACAAAATTAAAGCTATGAAGGAATGCTCAATTCCCAAAATTTGAAGAAACTTAGAGGATTCCTAGGGTTTACATGCTATTATTATAAGTTTTTCAAGAATTTTGTTCAAATATCAACACCTCTAAATAAATTATTAAAGAAGGAAGCATTGTTTTAGATCTAAGAAACAACCAAATATTTTGAAAAACTTAAGGAGGCTATGTTTACTACTCCTGTCTTGGACACATTGGAATTTACAAAAACATTTATTGTGGAGTGTGATGCCTTAGGCCATGGAATTGGTTCCATTTTAATGAAAGAAGGAAGGAACCTTTCTTTTGAGAGAAAACAACTTAAAGGAAAAAAACTTAGTCAAACCCATTTATGAAAAACAAATGTTGGCCATACTACATGAAATTTAGAAATGACACCCTTACCTAATAGGAAGACATTTCAAAGTAAAAATAGATCATGAGAGTTTGAATTACTTCTTGGAGAAACATTTATATTTAGAAGAGAAACAAAAATGGGTTATGAAGATGCTAGGTTATTACTTTTAAATTATCTACAAAAAAGGAAAACATAATGTTGTGGTAGATGCCCTTTCAAGAAAAGAATAAGAAACACAAGGTTCACTATGTGCTATTTCTATTCCACAATATTATTGGGTGGGAGAATAAAGGATAGAATGGAAGTAAGATCAAGAGGTATGAAATATCATTCAAAAACTACATGAGGTACCCAATTCATTAGATAATTTTGTATGGAAGAATGATTTTCTATGGTATCATGATCACCTATATTTATGTAAGAATTATATACTCAAATTGAAGGTCCTTATGGAATTGAACACTTCTCCTATAGGAGGACATTCACGATGCTTGGAAACATACCAAAGGATCAAGAATGATTTTTTATGGGAAGGTCTTAAAATTGTTGTTCAAATGTTTGTGTCTGAATGTTCATTTTTCCAACAGATTAAGGGAGAAACAATCAAGATTCCATGTCTCCTACAACCATAAGCTATACCAAGTCAACATTGGGAAGGAGTCTCAATGGATTTTATTAAAGGTTTACCCAAATTTGAAGGAAATATTTTCATCATGGTAGTAGTGGATCGAATGACAAAGTATGCTCAGTTTTTCTCTCTTTCTCACTATTTTAAGGCAAGTACAGTAGCTTTAATATTCATGGAAACATTTCAAAAGATACATCAAGTCCCCAAGATTATTGTAAGTGATAGAGATCTAATTTTCATTGTAAATTTTTGGACTAAATTATTTTCTTGTTTGGGTACTCAATTTGCTCATAGCTCATCTTACCAACCTCATTCTGTTGGGAAAAATAAGATTGTGAAATTTTTTTTAGAAGGATATCTTCATTGTTTTGATTCCTATAAAAATAAACAATGGTTCAAGTGGTTTACCTTGGAGGAATGGTGGTACAAAACATCCTTGCATACTTCATAAAATATTTTCCCATTTCAGAAACTTTACAGATATCATCCTCCATCCATTACATCACCCTTGAAAGGGAATATAAGTTTTCAAGTAGTGGACAACTATATAGGGAACTGACAAGTGGTTCTCAAACTATTGAAGGACAACTTGGTTATGGCACAAAATAGGATGAAACTACAAGCATATCAACATTGTAGTGAAAGGGAATTTCAAGTGGGGGATTAGGTATTTCTGAGGTTACAAACATATAAACAAATGTCCCTCATGCAAAAAAAGGACACTAAATTAGTACCCAAAAATTATGGATGATATAAGGTTTTACAAAGGATTAGAAGTATGGATTAAAAATTGGAGTTTCCTCCATATTCATGTGCATATCTAGACTTCCATGTTTATTTCTTAAAGAAGGTAATTGAAAACAAGATCCTAGTCCAAAATATTTTACCAGAGATTAATGAAGAAAGAAAAATCATACTAGAACCAAAAACAATTCTTGAAACAAGGATTAAGTGGCTGAAAAATCGAGTAATCATGAAGTACCTCGTCAAATGGAAGAACCTACCAGTGGAATAGGCAACATGGGAATATGAGTTCTTCATGCAAAAACACTTGCAATTATTCAAGTGTTGAGGAAAACACTTGTTTGAAGGGGAGGGGCATGTTAAGACCTAGACAAAGCTCCATTTTATGTATGAAACCCCTTATTAAGCCCTAGATATTCAATAATTACATTTATAATATTATAATTGCATCTCATCTAGAACCCTTCATGGTACCATTTCATTATAAATGTACCCTTTGTCTCATATATATATATATATATATATATACCAAGGAGACCTAGTCTTAGGATCATATTATCACATCTCATATTGTATTCTAAATTTGATATATTGTAACATGATGTTTTTCCCTTGAAGTGGATTATATTCATTGACTTTTATCATTTTTAGGGCATTGGATCCTAACATGGGACCAATTGAAGAAAGTTATGGATATGTTCCAAATTCTTAAAATGTCATAATAAACCAGAAGTACACACCATGTACACCAATGTGAGCATGGAACACAACTCCAAGATAGATAAGAGAGATAAGTTACACAATAACTCCTTAAAGAATATGAGAACCTCCAAATACCCTTCAAATATGTTCATACTTCACAATTCCATGACCTTAATATTGACTACATAATCTCTATATATGCCTATTCACATATTGCACATGTATCCCCTTCATTATTAGGCCAACTCTATTACATATACATTTACACATTATATGTACATTTAGCCCCATATATTCCCCCTCCTTGGGCTCATATCATATAAATTTAACCCCATATATTCCCCCCTTGGGGTCATATCATAGTACCCTCCTTCAAAACTCTTTGTACTTAAATATTTGTAGTTAAAGCATTACATGGGATGCTATGTTCAAAATGATTAAAATGTCATAATAAACTAGAAGTACACACCATGTACACCAATGTGAACATGGAGCACAACTCCAAGATATATAAGAGAGATAAGTTACACAATAACTTCTTAAGGAATAGGAGAACCTACTCCAAATACCCAAATACATTCATACTTTACAATTCCATGACTTCAATAATGACTACATGATCTCTATATATACCTATTCACACATTGCATATGTGGCCCCTTTATTATTAGGTTGTCTCTATTACATATACATTTACACATTACATGTATATTTAACCCTATATATGCTCCCCATTGGGGTCATATCATATACATTTAACCCCATATATGCCCCCCTTGGGGTCTTATTAGTTAGGAATATTCAAGAGAAGAGAATTTCTTGGAAATAGTTTAAGAAATACTTCCAATGGAAGTACTTATCAGAAGACTACTATGACAAGAAGGTGCAAGAATTTTTCAATCTCAAGCTAGCAAGCATGACCATGGAGGAGTACAAGATGAAATTCTTGGAGCATATGAGGTATGAGTTGCAACAGAGTAGGTGTACCAGTGTGGTATAGTTGGATATGTCTCAGGAGATGAAGAGAGATTGCAAAGATATATAGTTCTAACTAGGCAGAAAGTGCATTGGATAGAAAGAACACTTCAGGGTGTTTCTTTAGCGTTGGTTCTTCTATGATTTCTTGGCTTAGAAGGAAGCCAAATTTTGTAGCACTCAGTATAGAAGAGGAAGAGTACATATCATCTAGTGTGGCAGTGCGCGAAGAAGTATGGCTTCAAAATCTCCTTGCAAATTTATTTGGTCAGATGTTTAAGCCTACGTTTATTCATTATGACAATCAAATTTTCGTGAGAATATCGGTGAATCTAATTTCTCATGAAAAATCAAAACATGTAGAGATAAAATATCACTATATACGAGATATGGTGCAGAGAGGAGCTATTAGACTTCAGTACATTTCTAATGATGAGCAGACTACAAACATTATGACTAAGACATTGTCGAGAGAAACGTTTGTGTACTTCTAGGACAAGCTTGGTGTGGCAGAGAATGTCTCCCTCGTTTAGAGGGAGTGTTGATATTTGAAGCAACATCGTGAGACATTTTCCCTGGAGGGTCCTATGTGGACTAGTAGGGGATAATTTGGACTTCATACTGATGTGCCTTTGATGGTCAGATGAAGGAACCAATACATTGGTTTAATGTAGAAACCTCTATATCTCTTGAGGAACATTGGTTCCATGAGGGAACCTGATGCAGACCCCCTTCTCTCCTAAGGGTTTCATGACCTCCTGATCAAGGATATTCAATTTCAAGTCTAATTGGCTCTCTGAGACCTTTATGGTATCACTTATGAATTAATAGAGACCCTTTTTGTCCTCTGGTGCAGGTTCTATGGCACCCGTGACCTCTTTCTTCACGTTGTTGAACTTATAGGTTTCGGGTGCAATCTCCTCTCCCGTTAGCTCCTTCCCGCATGTGACCTATTGGCACAGGGGTATACCCAAGGTTCAACGCTTCAACAATGCACCAACAAAACTCTAACTACCAATCCTTTCGACAACACCTGTAAATAAAATGAAGTCTCACCTAGGTAGATGCAGGGGGGTTGCATGACTCAAGTGTCTACAACCTAGTTGGGACATAGATTTGTGATCAAAATGATTTAACATAGAACTTAGTAGTTAACATTCATTAGCCTTTAATTCTTATTCACATCATAAGTAAAACCTTAGTTACAGAACAACGCAGTATTCAACAAGATCTAGCACATCTAAGAACTTAGCATATAGAAATAAATTAGATCTAGAATTCATTCATATCACTAAGCATTAAACATTCATCTAGAATAAACACTAAGAAAATAAATACACAACCACATGAACAACATAGCACAAAGCACCATAACACAGGATATACATGGTTCACCCCAGCGTGGGGCTACATCCCCCAACTCTTCATCTTCTTTATTATCTTCTTTTAATCCTCTTACATGTAAATAGCCACAAAAATAGCTCGGCATAGGACAGGAGATCTGCGTGCACCTCGCCAGATCCTCTATCCCTGAGTTAGGTCACAACACAAATCCTTCTTACACAATTTTCACATAATATTCTTACAATCACTACCACTTAGATTTGCAAGTCTTAACACATTGTATGCATAAAGCCTCTAGCTCCGCATTAAGCCAATTCTGCTAGGTCTCTCTTTCTTACATCGCCTAGATATCTATTTATACATTACAAAAGGGGCCTAAATATGGGTAAGACCCATGGGCCAACATCCCATACCCATTACATAAACCCTAAAACCAAAAATCCCACAAAAGGGGGCGAGATCTTGCGATATCCACTTCACCTAGAGCTTCATCTTTGACTAGCCTATCGAAGTCCCAAAAATGGTCAAACACGACCAAGGTTCTCCAAAACTTGGTCGAAGGCCAACAGGCCCCCAACACTCACTTGTGACTCATCCTGAGTCACTCTGATTTGGGAAACTCTGCTTTAAAGGACTTGAGCTTGGATCAAGTTGCTTCGACCTGCTGCTTCACCAGAGCCTCCTACTCAAAGAACTCCTAGATAACTTTCTTGGTCACCAGTCCTTCCAATCATTGCTCCACCATGGTGAATACTTGTTCTAGCTATGTACCTTGTCCATCAATCTCCTCAAAAAGTGTACAGGCTTCATCCAGCACTAGTTGTAGCCTTTGGGTCACTTCCATGAATTTCTTTACTCTTGATGGCATGGACCTGTTGTTGAATGGTGCATTGTTCCTGGGACCTTTTCATCCTCTCTTCTGCTAACAGTGGCTTCAACTGTGATTGTACTATCACTTATTTTTTCTTTTCCTCCTGGAGTTGTGACTCCAATGTCATGAGTTTTGGGTCCTCTACAAGGTGCTCATAGGTCTATGCACTTCGACTACTTAATTTCTTGCATTCTAAGGCTAATTCCTTGATTCTTTCTACTATTCTCTTAGCAGTTTCTTCACTCTGATTGCACACTTCCTATGGACTGCTTGGAATGGCTTGTAGTTCCAGTTCTTCCACCCTTTATTAAAGATGTTGAATAGCTTCAATGAGCTTCTCCACTTGGCTCTCCACTGTGTCTTCTTCTATATGTGCGAGGCCCGATATAGAGCAAAGTGCTCTAGTGACTGCCTCCTTGACTCCCATATTCTCTGTGAGAAACTATTCTTTTTCCTTCTGGATCTATACTTTATCCTCTGTAAAATTCACTTGGAGGTCATCTTTCTCTTGCTACGCAACCTGAAGTTGTTCTTGGGATTATTATTTTTCTTGCTTTAATGCCTCTATGGCCTGCTCCTTTTCCTCCTGGACCTGATGAAGGTGAGCCTCATGCGAGTCTTCTAATCTACATAGTTGGGAAGGCTCATCTCCTACTTCTATGTCCCCTTCTGAAAATGGTGTAGTAGACATTGTGTGGCTCAAATAAAGATCATGTTGTACCCCTTTGAGCTTTGCCTCAATCCTTTCAAACATTATCTCTTGTTTGGCTTCACTTTGCTACAAAATTTCCTCTGAGGTATCTGATATAGCAGTGATGATGAGGTCAATATCATATATTGTGAGCATAGTTTGAAATGGAGGTTTATTAGCTTTTGACTTATTTCACGATGAAGGTTTCTTCGAGGAACCCTTTCTTTAGTTCGATGTCTCAGCCTCCATGATGGGATTCTTAGGTGGTGTCACTTTGCCATGTTCCTATTTTTTTTCTTCCCTTTCATCCTCTTCTTTGTCTACTTTGTCACCTCCTCCTCCTTTAGGTGAATCTGGTGTAGTTTCCTTTGATCCGCTGCTCAATTCCTGTACCTCTTCCTTCTTTTTCTTCCTGCTACTATTGGGTGCATCATATTATTCTTGGGTGACTACAGGACTTCTGATGAGGTCAGGTTCGAAGATTTATGTCTGTTCGACCAGTTCAAGGAACTCTATAGGCCATTCCTTGGTTATTTCTTCCATGTCCTCCCATGTGAGTTTGTAATAGGACTGGAGCTCTTCCTTGTGTTCATCCCCACGTGCAGTGATGTAAATTAAATTCTTATCTGCATGAAACTTTGCAAATGGTGTGAACCTATGAAGGGTATTCAACGTCATATGAGGGAAAGATTTAATGGCCATTTTCAGCTGTAAATAATATGTGGGGAACACCGCATTCAATTTTTGTTGTTTTTCCATGTCACTCGAATACCAGAGCGTAGTGAAATTCATGGCCAGTGGTTCAAATGACTCAATTTCAGGGAACGTCACTCCTTCTGACATCTCCCAAGAAATGAAGGAAATGAGAATCAAAAAACAACTAAAATGAAACTCGTATCCCTGGTCCTATGCTTCACGGAAATCTTGCTCCAACTGGTTGATGAGGTAGTTCACCGAGTTCATTTGCATCCCTTCAACGCATTTTCCTATGAGGTTGATGACGAATCCTATGACCTGCATGGGTCAGTTCTTCCTGACAAGCTTACCAGTGATCAACTGGTAAGATAAGCACACTACGCCATTCTAGATGGAGGCTACCTTGTAGCCCCATTTTCCTTTTCTCCACATCGTCATAGGTTTATTTTATGTGCTACGCCAGGGTGCGATCTGCAACCTTCCCTGGGAAAAAATCCTGAGGGTCGGGTCCTTGCATGCTTAATCTGGTGATCCGATGAATCAGTGTTAGATCTATAGTGATGCACCAATCCAACCATAGGTAACCACCATGGTAGCATGACAAGAGGATTTTAACGCATGCATTAACCTTCTGATGTCTGTCGAAGTGTGGTATCTTCATCACATTGAGGATGGTTGATCTTGTGATTTCCATAGTCCATGACTAGAGGATTATCTTTGACTTCTTCCCCATTGTTTTGGTCAAGTACTTGTGTGGTGGGAGAATGCCATAGTTCTTGCAGTCTCCTAAGTTGAAGTCACTAATATTTAGCATCATAATTTGTCCTAACTACAGTCCAACTGCGAGTATCCCCTTCGGGAGGTACGTAATAATCATTGTATAGTTGAAGTCCCTCAGGACGCTATCACGACTAACTGTGCCAGCCAGAGGTGGGATATAGTCGGGCATGATTGATGTGATGAGCTTCACATTTTCCAAGTCATCATGATGCTTTATTCTCTTCTATATCATAGTTTGAGAGGTCCCATATTGACGTGTAGTCTATGGGGATGCTTTCACTCCTCTCGTCGATGAGGCTCCTACTCTTGCAGACAGGACCTTCTCATCCATGAGTTCTATGAATATTTATTCGATGGATTTCTCTACTACACTAAGATCACCCAACATACACACTTGAGATCAGATATCTCGGGTCAGTGAACAAACAATCAAGGTAGTAGAACAGATGGCGAGGTTACAATAATCATTGCGTGAACGATATTAGCTCTCTGTGCGCTCGGATAATCATAATTCATGAAAGTGTCCTTGGTGCAACATTCGACGGGATAAATAGCTAACATCGTAATGGACTCCTCCAATGGGAAGGAATGCCTTAATCAATACAATTCCATCAGTTATGGCGTGGTCCCAACGATCCAATGGCAAATGTTCAGGCAATAATTGTGTTTCTAGCCATTTTGGAGCGTCGTTCTAATGGTTGGGATGCCTCCAATGGTCATATTTCTTCATCGTGGTGAAGTGCCAGTTGGAGTTATTCTGCCATTCCGACGAGGTTCAAGTTCTACAAGTTTTCCTTCTGCAAAGTCCTTTCTGGAACCTTCTGCAATTTTTTTAGATTTTCTTTCTTCTTACTGAGCTTTCTAGCTTTCTTTCTTGTGATCTACGTCTCTGGATTCTTCTTTCCATTCTTGTTCTTATCCTTTCTTAGCATAGTAACTTTTCACTATTGAGGATATCTCACAAGGTTCGAGGATAATACTTCTTCTCTTACTATTTCTATAGTAGGTGCTCTACTCTCCTGCATGGATAGGTTCTTTAAGCCTTCTTGTGTTCTTTAACCTTCGACAGCTAAGTCTTTAGCCCTTAGTTTCGTCTAATTGTCCTCTTGTTATTTTATTAAGCGTGCTATTTTATTAGCCATGAAATACCTTAATTCTTTCTTTTTATGTTCTATAGCTTACTCTTCTTCTCTCCTTCAGATCTTATCTCTCTCGATCCAAGTCTTTCCTAACAAAAGTGAAAACGGAGTGTTGTTCTCAGCAAAATTAATGACCTCAATTTCTTCTTCTTTCGATGTTCCATGAGCAATCATAGGTACATGGGAAAGTCTTCCACAAAGGGTTATCATCTTTCCTTTAAACAATCCTATTCCTCCCAATGAAGGAATCATAACAAGATTTCCTAAGATTTCCCAAGTACTATCTGTCATAATGTTCACCTGTGTTTCTGCATCCAATACATAGTCTATGTCGAAGTCTCCTATTCTTGTTTCTATGCACTCTTTCTCTTTTAAAATCTCTGATAAAATGATGTCTCTATGATCATTCAATGTTTCTTTCATCTGCAATAGTATAGCCTCTGATTCTTTCTGGTTCTTTAGCATATTATTAGTCTCTTGATCTTCCTCATGGTTTTCTTGTCTTATGTTCATCTTCTCAAATTTAACAATCATTCTAGGGAAATATAAAACTTCATTTCCAGTAGCTTTACATCAAAGGAAAATATTAATTCTACTAGGGCATTCCTTAGCAATATGTCCCGATCTTTTGCAATGATAAAATAATGTCATTCCTCTCTTTCTCTTAAATGATCCCCAACCTTTCCTATACTGCGTACTAGGATCATAGTGATAGACCTACACAAAATTCTTTCTAGGATCCTGCATCCACTTTTTAGTCCAAAAATTCTTTCTATTCATAGGGATAACATATATTTCACTATTTTTATCAGATCTATTCATATCATATCTTCTTTCTTCTAGTTGTGCCCTAGTTTCCAGACTAGGAAGAAATTTATCAAATATACCTAGATCCATCCTTTCGAAATGAAAATTTCCACTTATCTTACCTTTATCAAAGCACAAATCTTTAATATCTTACCTCTTTTATTCATATCAGACTTCTCTTCTTAGCACATATCTTCATAAGTCAAGTATAGTACTATGCACTATGACAACAGATCTACGCATAGAGATTTCTCTTTTTCTCAGTTCCCAGTAATCACAGTTTCATGTCTCGACAATGGAACCATTTGTTGGCACAGGGGCTGACCTAGGTTTCAATGCTTCAACATCGCACTAAAAAATCCCTAACTACCGACCCTTTCAGCAACACCTGCGAAGTAGATGATGTCTCACCCGAGGTAGAGGCAGGGGGGGTTGTAGGACTCAAGTGTCTACAACCTAGCTGAGACACAAATATTTGATCACAATTCTTTAACAGACAACTTAGAATTTAACGTTCATTAGTATTTAACCCTTATTCACATTGCAGGTAAAATGTTAGTTATAGAATAACACAGTATTCGACAAGATACAACACATCTAAGAACTTAGCATATAGAAATAGATCAGATCTAGGATTCATTCATATCACTAAGAATTAAACATTCATCTAGAATAAGCACTAAGAAAATAAATACACAACCACATGAAAAACATAACACAAAGCACCATAACACAGGATATACGTGGTTCATTGCCAGCATGGGGCTACTTCCACCAACTCTTCATCTTCTTTATTATCTTCTTTCAATCCTCTTACATGCACAGAGCCACAAAACCAAATTTGCATAGGAAAAAAGATCTAAGTGCACTTCACCAGATCCTCCTTCCTCGAGTTAGATCATAGAACAAAGACTTCTTACAAAGTCTTCACACATGCTTCTTACAATCACTTGCACTTAGCTCTGCAAGTCTTAACACATAGTATGCACAAAGCCTCTAGCTCTGCACTAAGTCGATTCTACTAGGTATCTCTTTCTTACATCGCCTAGATATCTATTTATACATTAAAAAAGGAGCATATTCATGGGTAAGACCCATGGGCCTGTTAATATTATGGTAGCTTTGAGAGGTATGAACCTCTATTGTGATCTATGATGAGATTAGAATATTCCAGAAGGAAGAAAAGAAGTAAAGAAAACCCTAGATGAGATTTCGGTTGCAAAAATATAATTAATATGAATTAATTAGTACCCATAAGGAGAAGTCGGCCCAGGAAAGTCTTCCATATTACTATAAATACGAGGTGCTAGTTCTCATTATTCACATTCTCATAATTAGAGCCAGTTGTGTGGAAGTTTCTGGGGAAGGTGTTGCGCCAGTTTCTGGGTGGGACTATCTAATCAACTTTGGTTTCTATTCTTTCTTGGTGCATTATCCTTGCTTGGCTATTGATTTCTACCAATATTCTTCTCTGTCAAGGACAAGGTGCTTGGAGGGTGGCTTCAGCCTATGGTTGGGTGACAAGGATATTGTCAATGGTAAAACGAGCACACTCCTTCATACTCTAATAGGTTATGGGCCCACACCTCTTTCATTCAGTCTAAACGCTGGAAGGAAGCATAATAGCTAGGATATTAAGCTCGTTGAGGAACTGCCACTAGGGTTACTATCAGGAGCAACTTCCAAAGATGTTGTCGCTAGGGTTACTAGCAGAAGCAGTTGCAGAAACCCTAATCTCAGATCCAACACCTTGTGATGGAGCATCTCACTCAAAAATAAGATATTCAGATGTGCCCTAACTTAACACACCTTTTGTCTCTCTTAGAAGACAGAAACTATGAAGTTGAAGTTTTGGATCAATGCATGACCAGTTATCAGTCAACCGAAGACATGAGTGAAACGATCAATCTTTTACACTAATCAACACTTACTAGAACAATTGAAGATGACATGTGGATAATCAATAATGGATATTCTAGGAACATGATGGGAGATCAAGCCAGACTCTCAAATATAAATGAGAAGAATACCTCATACAAGGTAGATCTTGGAGACAAAACCACTTACCCCGTGGAAGGATTTGGACAAGCCTCCATCAAAATGAAAACATGTAACTATGCTCACTTAAGAAATGTTTTATATGTACCTAGTTTAGAAAAGAATCTTGTATCGATATCTTTCCTAGAAGACAAAGGAAACATAATAACTTTCATGGATGGAAAATTGTTATCATGGCATAAAGACTCCAGCATAGAGAATGCTAAGGTTATTGGAAGTCGTGAAGGAATTCTATATAGACTACTAGAACAAAATGAAGAAGCTTCTGTACACAACGAAGTCAACCCCAATGAGCTTTGGCACAGAAGGTATGCTCACATTAACTATCAAGCATTACCCTTTATCAAAACATTGGTTGAAGGAATACCAGAGTTGCAATCTACACATGAAGGAATCTGCAAAGGATGTGCTCTTGGGAAGAATATCAAGAAACCATGCCCAAGCAACAACAATAGATCTAAGGAGATTCTAGATCTTATACACTCAGATGTTTGCGGTCTGATGCCAGTAGAATCTCTAGGAGGATCTTCTTACTATATAATCTCCATAGATTACTATTCAAGAAAGACTTGGTTATATCTATTCAAGACAAAAGATGAAGAATTTAGCAAGTTTCAAGAGTTCAAAGTAGAAATAGAAAATCTCACAAATAAGAAGATCAAGACGCCAAGAACCGATAATGGTGGAGAATACACATCAAAGGAATTCGTTGCATTCTGCAAATTGGCAGGGATTAGGAGGGAGCTGACTATTCCTCATAATCCTCAACAAAATGGTGTAGCATAAAGAAAGAACAGATCCATTGAAGAAACCATAAAATCCTTACTAAATATCAAGGTCTATCCATGTTCTTATGGGGAGAAGCAACAATGACAACAATATATTTGCATAACAAAAGTCTTCATCGTATATTGAAATACATGACACCAGAAGAAGCTTTCTCAGGTAAGAAACCTAATGTGGAAAATCTAAGAATATTTGGATGTCCTATTTACTCTCACATTCCCAAGGACAAGAGGAATAAACTAGAACCTTCAGGGAAGAAAGGGATATTCTTTGGATACAGTGATTCATCCAAAGCTTATAGAATATATATTCTAGAACAACACAAGATCGAAGTCAGTAGAGACGTAACATTCAATGAGAAGATGGCCTTCAATAAATCCATAGAAGAAAATATAGAATAAGAATATATTGAATAACTTAACGAAGAAAGCACAAAAAATGTAAACGACGAAAAGGAACTACCTAATCATCCTATGGAGCCATGTGAAAACATTGATTTAGTTATTTTACCTAAGGACAAGAAAAGACTAGCTTGGCTTGAAGCTACCTTAGAAGACACAGAAAGACTCAGGGTTCCAGAAGGAACATTTAGAAAGAGTAAAAGACCTAAAAGATTCTCAAGTTATGTAGCATACATGACGAAGCTTCTAGATGAAGAACCTACCACATTTGAAGAATAAGTTCAAAAGAGATAATGGAAATAAGCTATGATGGAAGAGAATCAATCCATTATGAAAAATGAGGTATGGGAAATCGTACCAAGACCTAAGGAAAAATCAGCGGTAACTTCAAAATGGGTGAACAAGATCAAACATGCAACAGATAAAAGTGTGGATAAATACAAGGAAAAAATTGTATCTAGAGGGTTATCCTAGAAGGAGGGAGAAGATTATGATGAAACGATTGCTTTTGTGGCTAGATATACTTCCATCAGAGCTATCATATCTCTTTCCACTTCCATGGGATGGAACTTACATCAGATGGATGTAAAGACAACTTTCCTCAATGGAGCTATTGAAGAAGAAGTATATATTGAACAACCTCAAGGGTTTGAGGTACTTTCCAGAGACACTCATGTTTGTAGATTGAAGAAAGATCTATATGGAATCAAGCAATCTCCAAGGGCTTGGTATGCTAGAATGGAAAACTATCTAATGAGACTTGGTTTCTCCAAGAGTCATGCAAATCCAAACCTTTATTACAAATTCATGGACAATGCACCTATGATTCTACTATTATATGTTGATGATCTATTCATAACAGGTGAAGAGTCTCTCATTATCAATTGCAAGAAGGAATTAGCTTTCAAATTTGATATGAAATATCTAGGTCTCATGAATTATTACTTGGGACTAGAAGTATGGAAGAAGCATGGTGAAGTATTCCTTGGACAAGGAAAGTACGAAATAAAGATCCTTCAGAAATTTGGAATGATGGATTGTAAGTCCATGGAAACTCCTATGAATGCAGATATAAGAAAAGTGAAAGTTCCAGATTCTGATCCAGTAGATCTATATCTATATAGACAACTAATTGGGTCATTGATGTATTTGGTAAATACTCGACCAAACATTTGCTTTGTCGTGAATACATTAAGCCAATTCCAGGTGGAACCAAGACATGAGCATTGGATATCTGCAAAGCATTTATTAAGATTTATTCGTGGGACAATAAACTATGGTTTGAGATATACTGCATCCAACGATATACAGCTTCATGGATTCACGGACTCTAATTGGGCAAGAAGTGCAGAAGACATAAATAGCACTTCAGGAATGAGTTTCATCTTGGGCTCTGCTATGATATCTTGGGGCAATAGAAAACAAAAGTCTATCGCACTCAGCACAATAGAAGCAGAGTATATGGCAACACGTGAAGCATGCATAGAAGCAATATGGTTAAGGAAGTTAATCTCCGATTTATTTGATCAGATTCTGGAATTGACCATAATATATTGGGATAATCAAAGTTGTATAAGATTATTAGAACATCCTGTGTTTCATGAAAGGTCGAAAAACATTGAGATCAAATACTACTTTACTCGAGATAAAGTCCAAGAAGGAGAGGTAAAGCTCGAATATATCCCCACTGACAAGTAGACATCAGACATTCTGACAAAACCTCTATCCAGAATAAAGTTTGCATATTTCATAGAGAAGATGGGGATCGTGGAAAAAACTCCCTTAGTTGAAAGGGAAGACTCTCTAGGTTAGGAGGGAGCTAATAGAAATATTATTGAAACATTTATCTTTGTGATTGAAAAATGGTCCATCTTTGACAGATTCTTTCCTGTTCAGAAAGTGGATTGAGATTTCTAACGGACAATGATTTCCCATTGTGGTTAACATGGAAATCGTCCAGATTGCTGATGTATCATAGACAACGACTTCCCATTATGGTTAACATGGGGAGTGGTATAGGGTAGTCTCTCTTCTTGAGGGTTACTCAATAAGACTGGCCTGCCTCGCCGGACAACGATTTCTCATTGTGGTTAACATGAGGAATGGTCCATTTTGGAGGTTGATGTAGGACAATATTTTCCTCTTCTGGTTAATAGAGGAAATGGTCTGGACAGTCATTCATTAGGGTTTATACATTCTTTCCAGGGTGCACTTTGATTAGTGTAGGAGGAATGGCCTAGGGTGGGGAATGGTCCAGGATCAACAATCAGGGACAAGAATTCCTTAGGATTTATACATTCTCTCCAGGGTGCACTTTGATTAGTGTAGGAGGAATGGACTAGGGCAGGGAATGGTCCAGGATTAGCAATTAGGGACAGACATTCCTTAGGGTTTATACATTCTCTCCAGGTTGCACTTTGATTAGTGTAGGAAGAATGGCCCAGGGTGGGGAATGGTCTAGGTTCAGAAGATAGGACTGTTATTCTTCCTTGCTTGAGAAGAATATTCCAGATATCTCAATGTTCTACTTTGAGGGAAGATATTCTTTCAGATCTCACAAATGTGAGTGAAATATTGGCCCAGATGATTCAATTTATATCATAACATTGTTTCTGTGCAGATTGATATCAAATGATTGTTATGGAGATTGTTTGACAGTAGATATATACTAATGTGGTGGATGTGTTCCACTGTTTGTGACTATGTATCACTGTTTGAGTAGTTATGTACTACCTTGGATAAAGCACAGTTGTGTTCTATCAATTGATATTGTACCAGTTGTCATGGATATTATCCAGTTGGATAATAATGACAGTGCTCATGATGCTACCAGTTCAATGGTCTTTTGTGATCAAGACCATACCTCCCTAGCTAGGAGGGATTGTTAATATTATGGTAGCATCGGGAGGTATGAACCTCTATTGTGACCTATGATAAGATTAGAATATTCCAAAAGGAAGAAAAGAAGTAAAGGAAACCCTAGATGAGATGTTGGTTGTAGAAATATAATTAATATGAATTAATTAGTACCCATAAGGAGAAGTCGGCCCAGGCAAGTTTTCTAGATTACTATAAATACAGGGCACCAGTTCTCATTATTCACATTCTCAGAATTGCAGAGAGCCATTTGTGTACATTGCAGTTGGCAATTTTGTGCACAAGTTTTTGGGGAAGGTGTTGCGCCAGTTTTTGGGTGGGACTATCTGATTAGATTTGGTTTCTATTATTGCTTGGTGCATTAGCCTTCCTTGGCTATTTATTGCTACCAGTATTCTTCTCTATCAAGGACAAGGTGCTCGGAGGTTGGCTTCAGCCTATGGTTGGGTGACAAGGGTATTATCAATGGTAAAATGAACACAATCCTTCATATTCTAATAGGGTCGATATCCCATACCTGTTACATAAACCCTAAACCCAAAAAGACCACAAAAGAGGGTGAGATTCCCCAATCTCTGCTGTTCTTGGTGCTTCGTCTTTGACCAACCTGTCGAAGTCCCAAAAATTGTCAAACACGACTAAGGTTCTCCAAAACTTGGTCGAGGGCCAACATGACCTCAGGCTATGTCCTTGCATAAGCTCATGATTGCGAGTGCACCCAAGAGTGGTTTGGGATCAACCCACTTTTCTCCCCACAATTTACCTCCAACTACCACGTAACCCTTTGTCGATACCTTGGTTTTGATTGCAACCCACCCTCAAAATTGTAACATATGAGCAGTTTATGGCCCCACAATCAAGCGTGACCATCGATCTTACAATCTTGACGGTGCTTCTGAACTGACAATTCATATCTTCCCCTTTCAAACCTGTGAATTAGATCTGACCTCTTTCACATCAACGGACAACTCATATGAACTTTGGCTCTCCGACCCTGGGGAGTTCTTGTTCAATCCACTCCTTTTTTTCCAGAGTGACTTTCTCTGAAGTGGTAGATCCTCTGCCACATGTCCTCCTCAAATTGATATCTCTATTCTACTTTGAGACTTCGACACTTTCTACCAAGACCAGATCAACAGTCTTCGACACCCTTCTCAATCAATGGTGTAGATTCACTTCAAGACTTCGACACTTTCACCCTCTACTTTCCTCCAAAGTATTTTGTACCTGAAGTTATGGATCTGATGCCACGTGTCCACCTCAATAAACAACTTTTGTCCACTTCGGGACTTTGGCATTCAGGAGTTTCAACCCATCTATGCTCTCTTTCTCTCAGAGCATTTCACCTAGATTCCACGATCTAACGACACATGTCCTTCCACATATCGATGATTCCCAACTACTTCAGCTATTCGGGCTTTGGCGATTTAGAGATTTCCTTCTTTGCATTCTCCCAGAGTGATTGCACCTGGAGATTATGATCTATCAACGTGTGCCTCCCCTTTGATCTGACAGATTCTTCCCCTCTGTGGTCTCCTTCAGTCTAGACATGGATCCAGTGGTCTAGATCTCTCCCTGCAACTCGATTCAACAACTACTATTAATCCTATTGAGCTTGCACTTTTTCCCAAAATTGGGAAAATTTCTAAGTGTTGAAGGATTTTGGCCCTTGAACCTCCTCCTGCAATCTTGCTATCTTGGGATGCCTTCACTTCTTAGGATGTAATATCTTCTGAGCTTTGGGACTTGGAATAAGTCCTTCTCTATTCACTCTTTTCTCTATCTCTTCTGAGATTTTGAACTGATTCATAACTCCAAAGGATCTCGATCCTTCCACTCCTTAGAATATTTTCCTGGTGCTCTCATGGAAACCCAATGCTCATCCTCCTTGATGTTTTAAAGGAAAACTTCTTTACTTATGGCACACTCCTTGTGCTCGATGAAGTCCTCCAATGACTTCTTTCAACACTCTGTCTAAGTGTTGGCCTAGTGAAATCCTTGCATAGGTCTTCCTCCAGAATCTTGATTTCTCTTAGGTTCAATAATCCATTCCTTGCATCTTCTCAATGCACATTTGTGGATCTCTATGGAGTATTTAGTATGTCTGAGGATTCTCTTGAGTTTTTTTTTATTTCTCTTGTGTGTCCTCTTGACACGTTCTTCTCTCACTCAATAGATTTTAGATGGGAACTCTTTCCGTTGGCTATAGAATCTCCAATATTCTGTTGTGCACTCCTTCCATAGCCTAAGAATACATAACAACCCTATAAATCATAGATATATAACGAATTCTATCTATCCCCTGCAGATGAATTCTAACATGCATCTACAACATTCATAAACACACACACATAAGATTCATTCGATACACAGAAACACAAAGAAAGTTCATATGTAGGAAAAATTGTTTTCCTTCTATTAATATGAATGTCCGATTACAATATGTGCAGGTTGGACTATGACAGAGTCTCAACTCTCTTCAGACCAACTATTCTACCTCCTATTCAATAACAATACTCCTCCAATAGCCTCTTCTTTTTTGGGCATGCCATGCATCTACCTATACAGGAAGGTTCCTAGGGTTCCCTCCGACTATCTTTCTTATTAAAGCAACAACTAACAACTACTCTATATGACGTCGACGCCCTTCCTACACAACCCGCAGGTCGGAAGGTGCACGTCAATACATGATCTTTCCTTTCACACAGCCTGAAGAACTTCAAACGGTTCTTCTATATCCCTATCGGGAAATCTGCACCCACAAAAATCCTCGTGGGATCCTCTTTTTGCACTTAGGACATCGGACTTTGCAACTTCGCGAGGTCAATGGTCGAGCATTGGTCTCTCGAATCCCCGAAAGCCGACAATAGTCAATGTTGACCTTTTCCTATCATGAATTCGACACTCGCAATGTCTAACAACTTGTTTTACCGACCCTCAAATCCCAATATGCTGAAACTCTGACTTCACACGCGAGTTTGACTTTTCAACGCCCTGTCACCTCATCGACCTTTCGGACTTCGCAATATTGCGATTCCTGATTCATTTGTTTCAGGACTTCTCGCCACGAAACTCCGAACTAGTGTGCCACCTATCCACCTCACTGACTCCTGTGGCCCCACACTATTCCCTTAGCCACCGGGATATCGCGTTTCGCGATTTCGCGATTCTCGTTGCCAAGTTTATGGGCCTTCCACCCATGAAACCCCGATATGAAAATTTATGGTTAAATTCGATGGTCCTTGTGACTCATATCTATGGTTCTGCCCCTTTTGAGATTTGAACCTTTAGATAATACTTCTCCGTATCTCCCATGTTCCTCTGTGAGATCTAACGGCTCACAGAAATTCATGAATTCTCCTCGGATAATTCCTACCGTTTGTCCTTCCTTGGCAATTTCTGTGAATGACCAAGTGTTCCTCCGTGGAACTCGTCCACCTGCGGTGCAAACTTACCATTCCTGCTTAAACACTTCACGCACAAGATCTCTGTGTTTCTCTTGATGATTTCTCAAAGGTTCTATACCCCTTGATCTTTCTTGTGACTCTGAGTCTTAGAGAAGACTCTTGCACACACTCCTTGTGGCAACCTTCATCCACTTCCAAGTGTTGAATCCTTTCGACTCTATGCACACCTGCAACAACAATCTCTCAATGCTTCACTCAAATCCACCACCCTGAGACTTTTCTCAGCCTGCGTACTCCTTGCATGGCTCCTATGCCTGTCTGCACCTTAGAGTGAATGAGAACAAAAGATATCTCTATATGAACCCTTTGTCAACACACTCCTTGCGGAAAAATTGACTGCACTCCTTGCAGGAATCTTTGTTCAGATAGAGAAACAATTGAAACTCATTCCTACTTCCTTTCAGACTTCAAACTCAAACATGAAATCATATACACAACATATAAAGCAAATTCATAACAGGAAGCAAACATTCATGAGCATATCATTCAACATCAATACATAGAGAACAAACATAAAACCATGAATTTGAATCAAACTCTTCTATTAATCCAAATATTTGTACATGGGCGTTCTTACATAGCTCTCTGCATGCTCTTGCTCCAGTGCTTCAGTAATGTTACAATACACAATGAGGGTGTCTATATCCCGTTTCCCTCTTGCACTCTAAACCTGTCTAATCTAGAATTGAATTCTACCTACTTGCATTAACTACTTTAAATGCCTTCTACCTACTAAGGACGAGAGTGAATCACTCAAGGTCTATTTACATTATACAAGTACGCTTCATTAAATTGCCATATTTATGTTCGCGCATCAACTCCAAGAGAAATTCAAAATTTGTGCTGGCTTGTCCAGCTGTCCTTCGCTTCTGTGTTGGCTCTCTTGATGTTGGAGATGCTCCTGCATCACCATCTCCATTACATTCAAGACTGAGAGTGAAACTCCCAGACCTCTCACGATCCTTTAGTTTTTGATCATTTTGGTCTTCTTCAATCATCCTTTCAAAATGGATCTACAGAAAAAATGCCAACTTTTAGATTCCAATTAATTTAAAAAGGTGTGTTATGGTATTGAGTTGTCTCTCCACATTGGCTTTGCTGACGATTCTCTTGCATCATACTTGACTGCTAGGAAAATCATGAGCTCGTGCTCATGTCTCCCTTTTCCAGGATGTTGAGATGCTCTAGGGTCCCATACTTTCTCTTGGAGTTGTTCATCTGCTCCTTTTCCTTGTTTCTTCTTTTGCCCTGTTTCTCCTACAGGTTTTCTTCCATCCCATACTTCTCTGATGACTGCTTCTTTTCATGCTTCTAGCATCAATCTCTTTATCTCCTCTATTTCTTTGTCTAGTTGTTCCACTAGCTGGTTTCCCCCCTGCACTATGCTCTGTTTCCTTTTCTCTCCATCAATTTCCAACTTGACTTGTTGGAAAAGATGCTTTTGCTTTTTTACCCTTCTCTCTAGGGCCTCCAACTCTTCACACAAATCAACAAGATCCATGCTATCTGTTGCTTCCTCCATTGTTATAGTTTTTCATTCTACATTTATCTCTTTCTCAACTCCTTGGATAAATTTTTTGAGTAGTTCCATCGAATGCTCTTCTTTCTCCATCTCTTGGGCACATTGAAATGTGTGCTCTTTCTCCATTTTACCAATCTGATCAATATGAACTTTGAGAATTTTTGTTGAATTATCTTCTCCTTCAATCTGTATGACTGTCTTCTGACATCCATCTTCTGTTTTTGTATTATCCAACCAATCCTACAACATCTTCAGCTATTTTTCCCATTGACTGAGAAATTCATATGAATTCTCCTATTTTTCTGCTGGGGCAGACATCAGTGTCTTCTCCTCCTCCTCATCTTTGATAGTCCTTGCTAGTTTTCTTTCCTCTGTTGCACCTGCATCACATAAACAATTATCTTTAAAAGAATTTGGCTCCATGGCCTCTTTCTTGGATTCTTTTTGCACTACCTCCTCATGTGCAACACTTGTATTAGCCTTTGCTGGACTATTTGGAAGGAATATTTGAATTCCCCCAATTATCAGAACACACCTATGATATTCTTCTATCAACACTTCTTACTTATATGAACTCTCAACTGAGTTCATCTCTTCTCCCTTTCCCACCTGACAACTTGGTATTTTCTCTCTACTCACCTGGTAGTCTATGGGATCACTTGATCTCTCTCCATTTCCCACATGGAAACTTGAAATTCCATCACTACCCTCTTGGAAGTCTATGAGATCATCCACTGATCTCCTTCCATTCCCCACCTAGAAACTTAAAATTTCACTTCTTCCCCCTTGCCAGCTTATGAGATACCTAACTGATCTCTTCTCCTCATCATCACTGCGATTCCTCTCAATCTTTGGTTCATGGATGTGAATCAATTTATCCTCTGTGTCACTCAGGTTTTTAGCATGCCTCAACCACTTCCTCACTTCTTGTTGTTTCTTTCTAACCAACAACTTTTGAACAAACCATTTTACTTTCCTCTTCAAAGGCCATTCGTACCTCCAACATACCTTTTCCTCCTACTAAATCCTCAATGCTAGTCTCTCAATCCTTACTATTATCTCTATGAGCTCTAGATTCATCTCTAGCTTGATTTTCTTCTTGTGGTATTCTCTTTGACCATGCTCATGGACTTCAGTAGCCATTTCCATCTTTTGCTTGTTCTTCTGAAAGGTCTTGTGGATTACTCTGCATCGGAGAGCATCTCCAACTCCCCCTACAACTCACTTGGTTGTTTGCTGACTGTTGCATAATTGCAAAAATAATTCATAGAGAATCAATACTTTGTATTCTCCTTCACCTATTGTCTACAAGATAACTTATGCTTCTGATACTACTTGTCGTAGCCAGACTATCTCCTTCATTTCCTTCTTCTGAAATCTTGTTGGCAGCCAATTTTCATTTTTATACTGTCCTTATAAGCTACCTACACCAGTGTTTTATGAACCTTGATTTTCATCACAATCTTTGGAATAAAATAACACTATTATCTTTGCGCTATTTTCACACCTGCCCTTGTTCTCGTTTTCACGACTGCAAGCGTGAAAATTTTGATTTTGAAGTCACATTAAAATCGTCACTAGATTATTTTGGTTACTCTTGTCTATGTGTTCATTGCGTTTCCAATTTGATTATAGTTGCACAATTGGCAAGACTCCAAGATCTTTACTCATTTGATATTCTTTAATTGTTAATATGACTTCGTTTTTATAAGACTGTGATGATATCCTTATGATCGAGTTTTTGATACATTGGTGTTTTAATGTTCTATAGTCTTTCATCAATTTCCTTGACACATTGGTTTCATGAAAACACATTGACGTTGTGGTTATACCCTTGGTTTGATCATTTCATACAACACATATTTCATATGATCAAACCCTTGGTGTTGATTTCAAATCATTATTTTGGTTTTAAAACTATTGCTTGTTCAAATGTTTGGTCGACTTACCATAGATTTCATTGATTGATTGAATGGCATGGTTTTTAACATATGCAATAGTAATTTTGAATCGTTATATGCGTCGTCGTTTGTACTATGGGAAATGATTTTTTTGCATGGGTTGAGCTAGCTCCACCACCTTCGCACATTCTGTCATTAATGCTTTCCCCCTATCCCAGGTCACCTTTTCTAGTTTTCGGGCGAGCCTGTGAGTTATAAACCCTGCGTATACTCTGTTCAAACCCTTACCCATGCACCCTGCTCATCATGTGCTCCTGTCTATGGCACCGATGGTCCACATAGAGCCAAATGGTAGCCAAACTCTATTGCTATTCGATAATGCCTATAAGGATTTAGAAAATGGTGGTTGGATGGTGTTTATTCAAAGGTTCGAGGGTTTCAAAATTTTGGTTTCCCAACAACGCGCCCTCACCTTTGACGGCTACAGGGGTAGATTCAGAGACATACAACTCGAGCTTAATGAGGAATTCTTAAGCTTGGCCACATGACTGCCATTTAAAAGTCAAAGATGGTTTAGGAATTCCAAATTAGATGAGGTGACGTGGCCTTTACTATTCACATCAAGAAAGATTGTTTCCTGTGATAAATGTATGCCTATTTCTACCCTCAAACCCAGGTGGCACGATCTTTTAGTGATTGCTAAATAGTTTGTGACCTGTGAAGGTCAGTATGGCTTGGTATTTTTGTATCACTTCCAGTTATTGATGAATTTCATGGGCTACCCTTTGAATATGTCGCATTATCTCCTACGTAGCCTTTACAAGATGTCTAAGAGATTCAAGTGTGAGAAGGATGATAGCAACCTTTTTCATCACGGCTTGATTAAACTCATTATTGTCCACCATTTGAGCCTTCATGGTGACTGTTGGCAAGCCTTCCTGTATAGGAATGGCTTTGCCAATCCCGAGTCTGCTCAAATCGACAAGGTTGTGGTTACAGAGACTTTGGTTGGGCCAGTTGTGCCATTTCATATCCTTCTACCCCCTGTCAAACCCTCAGATTGCCCCGACTTGGACCTACCCGATGCCATGGTTAACCTATGTTCTAAGGATGATATTAAGGCCATCAAAATACATGTGAGGAAGAAAGAAAGAAGTGATATTACTGTCGACAAAAGGGGGAATAAAAATGCCCGATTGATATCAAGACTTGCCCTAAACAAGCCTAAATAGAACATCGACCAAAAGCCCATAGTGTTGAGCGAGGACTCGGACTCTGATATTGAGTGTTTCCTAGTTGAGGAGTACCCCTATTCCCATGTCCTATGCTCTAAAGAAACCTATGACTATGTCTCTAACTTAGCTCCTTGCCTAAAAAATGACCCAAACTACCCGAGAATCAAGCTGCGCAAGGAAACCCCTGGTAATACGATCAAACCCTCGCCTGTGATACCAAAGCCTGATCAATTGTCGTGTACACAATAATCTGAACAAAACCTCGCCTGTGATACCAAAGCCTGATCAATTTTCGTGTACACAATGTAATTCTTGGATAGAGTGTTATTACACCGATGTTCCCCTATTGCAATCAAATATCAAATCGTTAGAAGAATGGGTGACAGTGATGGCAAAGGAGAACGACAGGCTACAGATCAACGAGAAGAAACAAAAAACCACCGGTTCAATTATCTTCAGAAACGTCGAAGCAACAACGGCCTTTGTAAATTCAAAATTATCATGATCGAGTTTTTTTCTGATTGTCCAGGTATGAATTTCAATATGAATTTTGTTTTTTTTTAGTTGGTTCAAATTAATATAACCGATTGGATTTTCTTTCAATAGCTCTGTTCGTTTTGATTCAAAATGATTCTGTTACTTTCGTTTTACCTAAATAATTTTGTTATGAATCATGAGTGGGAAATTTGTTTGCTAAACTCCGACACACCTACGATTTAGTTAATACGATTCTATTGTTCTCAGATTAGTAGAAGCGATTGATTAGTTTTGATTTTGGTTTGGTTCGCTTTAGAATAATTCTATTGGTTTGAATTAATGTAGTCGAATGGGTTTTGTTTTTCGTTTAGTTCTGTCTGAATATATATTTAAGGAATGATTTTGTTATGTTTCCATTTTAGACTTTGATTGCATTCGATCTATATAGGAGATTTATTTATCAGACACAACTATGATTTGGATTGATACGATTTCGTTGTTTTTGGATTATGTCGGCCCCAAGCTGGCTCAATTTATTTCTTTTGGCTTGATTTTGAAATGATTTCGTAGGCTTGAATTGGCATGATCCTTTACATGTGTAATGTGTCAATAATAGTGAGTGGTTTGATAAAAATAATGTAATCTATTGATTTGCAAAACGACTCTTTTAGCTTTGATTTTGAAAAACGATTCTGTTAATGGCTGAGGTGACATAAACTATTGCATGAATGATTTGTTTAACCGATTACAATTTGTATCAATTGAAATTGGTTCATGAAAATGATTTCATTGCTTTCAAATTATCTAAGAGATTCTTTTTATCCTGAATTGGTGATAACAAATGTTGAACAGAGTGCATGTATCTCTGTTACCATTTGGTTGACCACAATTTCGTTTGTTTCAATTTGCATACAAGTTTTGGTTTGATATTGCATCAATGATTCGCTCTGTTTGGAATTAGTTATTAAAGATTCGGTTGAATGAGTCGAATATAATTCTGTTAAGTTTTGGATTGATTTTAAAATGATTCTATGCTCAAATTAGACCAGCTACAGAATCGCAAGATTCTGTAGCTAGTCTTAGAATTTTGATTTTTGTTAATTTTACCAATAAAATATCACCTAAACTTGTCTATTCTTGTCCACTTTCAGGTGCATATGAATTTCAATGACCAATTGGCATGCTGTGGCAGTTTGAGAGATGTTTTTGTGATATAGTTTTGTTATAGGTTGATTAGCTTTAGTCAGACTTGGGATATTATCCCCAGATTTTTTTGTAAACGGTTTTGTTAATTCCCACAGGGATGTTTTACCCTATGAGAGGTCTTTAAATACTTGTTATTTTTTGTAATAGACCCATCATCATCACTGTTGGGAGAACCAGACTATGGATTTATGATACAGACTGGGATGAAAGTTGATGTCTTGTAACAAAATTCGCTTTCAATATATCAAACGTTTGTTTCAAGTTTTCTGCATATCAATTTGCAATTAATTATCGACTACTTTAGCTATCATGATTCATTGCATGTTGATGTGATTTGATTTATATGTTGTCCATATCTGATCTCTCTGATTTAAAAATACAACAATCACTCTATTTAAATTTAATGAATACAAGTTTATCTTTTTCATTAATTGAATTGTTTTGCACAAATCGTTGCACACAGATTTATCTAATTGTGATGGTTTGTAAATCATAAAATTGTTGTTATTTTTTATGTCTTGTTTGTCTTGTCATTTATATTTGAAGAGTGCAGCTGCTTCTTGTTTACGAGAAGCTCATGGATAATCTGGTATGGGTTTCCTCCCACCGAACAACTGAATCAACTATTGTACACGGGACAAACCTGAAGTGTTATTTCAGGTTAGTTTTCTATATGTTATTTAATAGTTAATTTATTAGTGTTATTTAAGTAGTTTAGATAGATATATATAGTTTAGATTCTTAGTTAGAATTATTATTTTAGTTGCCTAGCTTAGATAGTTTTTTGCAGTTTATTTCTTTCTCATAAAATTATAAAAATCAAAAAACAATAGTTTTGCTGTCTTAGGACAGTTTACAAATGATTTTTGCAGGTTTTCATTTAAATCCGTAATTTTTAAATATTGTACATTTGTGATTAAGATTTAATTTTGTTGATAGTTGAATGTTAAATTTCGTAGAATTATTATAGTATTAGATAGTAAATTGTATATATTAATAGTTCATATTTGTTTATTAGTTTGTTTTAATTGTTATTTTCATTTAGATTATTTCCTTTAGTGTAGTTTTTTTTTTTTTTTATAGGACTTAGATCGGCCAACGGAGCTGCTAAACCCGTCAGGGTGGATCATCCCAAATGTCTTGGGTTATTTAGACAACCCCGGACCGGATCCACTCTTCCAGTTGGCAAGCGTTCATTTTCACCCATCAACAAATGGTGCTAGAAGGAGGGCCTGGAATTTATTAATGGCACGAGGCAGTCGCAAGACTCCTCCACCACCTAATCACCCACCTATAGTGACACAAATTCATTCGAATGACAACATTCCCCCTCAAACAACAACCACATCAAACGATGATCCATCAATCACAGTTGAGCCAACAACCCCAAATCCTACAGGTGGTGACATACAAGAGATTGTCCGCCAATCTCTCATAAGAACACATAGTGCCTTAGCCCATTTGAGGCAACCAAATCGACCTTTGGACCAACCTTTATATTTCTCTGATATCAGAGAACAACTCGGAGGCACTAACCTCACTGTAAACCCTATAGATCCAATCCTCACTCTTGCTGTAGGAGGATCTGGAATACCTCCATCATCCCCTTATTCTTCGAGAGAAGACTCTTCTAATGAAGGCAGTTCCCCTTCTCAGCCTTCCATAGCACCCACACCAATGGCCAACCAGAACAATCCTGCTAGACCCTGGCTCGACCAAGATGCAGTAGTCATACCTAGGGCACATCATCCCTTACCTAAACATTCAGAGAAGTGGCTTCCCAAGTTTGACCCTGACTCTAAACAGATCGCTGAAGATCACATTAAAAATTTTATGTTATCCATTAGACTCCGCAATGTTGAGCATGAAGACGTAGTCTGTAGGTTGTTCCCCTACACTTTCAAGGGAAATGCATCTACATGGTACTTTGCCCAGCAACCCCATACCATCGTGTCTTGGGAAAAGTTTGATTCATGCTTTTTGGAAAATTTCAGAGATGATAAGTCACTAGAAGTCTCGGTTATGGAGCTTTCTAGATTAAGAATGAACCCAAAAGAGAAAATTAAAGACTTTAATCAAATATTCTTAACACTTAAGAATCAAATCCCTACAGATTCGATGCCTGCCGAAAATCTTATCATAGCATACTATACTAAAGATTTACATCAAAGTATATCCATTTGGGTTAAATGATATAAGAAAGCCACATTTTTAGAGGCCTTTGAAGAGGCCATCCAGATTGAAAAAGACATACTTAGTCTAAAAGATACTACTAGGAACGAAACAGAGACTAGTTCTTCTTCCAAAAGGAAGATCGAAATCCTCCCTAGACCTACTCAAAATAAAACACAACCTGAAAGATCTGATTTAGAAAACTTAACTAAAGTCATTCAAAAACTGTCGAACCAAGTTATAGACTTGAAAAGGATGACCGAAGAAGCTTCCTTGAGCAAAGGGCCTTACAAACCCCCGTTCAGGAAACATTTTCCCACCAACCGACCTAATCCAAATACTGAGGGTCTCAATCTAGAAAGTCTGCAATATGCCCTTCAAACAATTCTAGAAGCCCAGGATAACTTGATGCCTCCTGAGATTCCTGAGGAGGTAGTTGAACAAGAGACATTTCAAGAAGAATAATCTTCTCCAAACATTTTGGACACTTCTCGGATATCATCTTTCAAGCTAACTTCGAGACAGTCCATCCCTATAATACTAGGAGTAAGACAACAAACAAACCTTCTTCCAAAAACACTACGACTTTGTCTCCAAAGCAATCTAAACTAGCTGAGACTAAACAGAGTCATGTAAACCCCAAATTAGATTATGATTTAGTTGAATATCTTAAAATTTTAAGGGCTAACATTTCTATTTATGAGTTATTGAAATTTTAATTTCTGCTACAAAAAATGTTACAGGATATCGTAGAGAATGGAAAAAATGGTAATTCAAACAATAACAAGGTTGTTCAGAACAAAGTTCCTCAGAAGACTTCTACTAAGGACAATCCTAATCCTCATGATAAAGGAAACCTTCTTGTAAATAATGTAACTAATGTAAATAATGTGGATAAATTAGCTTTAGAGACTGCGAGTAAAAAGCCACAAGCTTCCACCCTTAGTACTCGTAGAAATGTACTTCCATTTTTGTTAACTTTCGAAATCTTTAATAGAAACGTGCATAATTGTATGGTAGACTCAGGAGCATCATCCAATGTGATGCCATGGTCTGTGTGTCAAAATATTAACACTGAAGGGGAACCCTCCACCTTAAAAATCATCCAACTTGATCGAACCAGTGTTAAAGTTGTAGGTGAATTAAGAAATGTGCTTATAAGATTATCGCCGAACCCCAAAGTTCATCAAGTTATTGATATTATCGTTGTGGATATTCCAAAAGTGTATGGTATGTTTTTAAGCAGGGACTGGTCAGAGCAGCTGCATGGCTATTTCACGACAGATTGGTCTCATCTATGGATTCCATAGAATGACAAGCCTAACAAGATCAAGGTAAATGGTGAACGCTACCTTAAGTTTATGGTCACAGATCTGAACGACCCAGATGAGCCATTTACACCTTCTGCTGATTCACCCAAAATACAAGGGATGGATACCTTTTTTTGCAATTTCATGGCCGAAGCTTCAGCTATCACCAATCTAGAACAACAGTCGAGATTGTGGCATATGTTCAGCCAACAGCTTCTACACAATGGTCTCATACACCCGATAAAAATCAAATTTGGTCTCTTTATTTTGATGGGTCAAATTCCAAAGAAGGACCTGGTGCAGGCTGCATTATTATCGATCCGATAGGTAACAAAACCCTGATTGCATGTAGGTTAGAATTTGAATGTACTAATAACACAACAGAATATGAGGCTTTACTGCAAGGTCTCAAAAAATCTTTAGATATGAAAATTCAAAATTTGGCTGTCTTTGGCGACTTCAAAATCGTGGTTAGATAGGTAAGAGATTCTATCCACTGTCTGTGTCTACATCTTAAAATCTACCAATCCAAGGTATGGAATTTAATGAATAAATTTTCTTCTTCAATATAAATTCTATTCCTAGATTGAATAATTATGAAGCATATCTATTAGCTAACGTAGCTTCTAAACTCTTTCCTGCAGAAGGCTTGTCCCCAGATGCATTCTCCGTCGAACTGTTTTTCAGGCCATCCATTCCTGACAACATCACGAACTGGAGAGTCTTCGATGACGATCAACAAATTATTAGCTTCCTGCATATGGAGAAAAAATTTTAAGGCGCGGTGATAGATGAATGCACTCACAACGACAATTTGCGTGATTTCACGGTAATACCAGATCCAAGAACTTTTGAATCTTCATCGGACATGGTAAATTCGATCCCTAAATCTGTAGTTAGATTAGAGAAATTTTATGATCTTCAAGATAAATTCAAAAAATCGGTCAACTGTAAAACCAATAGTTCCTCGTTATCATATGAAAAAGTAAACTTAGGAACTAATGACAATCTGCAGAGCATTAATCTAGGGGTAGGATGTTCTGAACAAGAAAAAGCTTCATTTATTAATTTGTTCAAAGAATTTAAAGATGTTTTTGCGTGGACGTATGATGACCTTAAAACTTTCGACCCTAACATCATACAACACGTCATTCTTATGAAACCCCAAACCTTACACTTTCAACAAAAATTAAGAAAAATGCACCCTAAGCTCGAACCGACCGTCAAAAAAGAATTAAATAAGCTCCTAAATGCTAAGATAATTTTCCCTGTTAGGCACACTCAATGGGTTTCTAACCTTGTCCCTGTCTGAAAGAAAAGTGGGGAAATCTGACTATGCGTTGATTTCCAAAACCTTAATAGAGCGTCTGATAAAGACAACTACCCTGTCCCACCCATGGAACAGATCCTTCAACAGGTATCTAGTTCTGAGAGGCTATCTTTATTGGATGGTTTCTCAGGGTACAACCAAGTTCTGATGTCTCCTCCAGACCAACTTAAAACTACCTTCCGCACCCCATGGGGCACCTACGCTTACCGAAAAATGCCCTTTGGATTGATTAATGCCAGTGCCACTTTCCAGAGAGCAATGGACATCACTTTCCGAGGCTTAATCAATCAGTCTGTCATAGTTTGCTTAGATGATGTTACTGTATTCTCTAAAAACAAAATCGATCATATAGCTCATTTAAGAGTCGTTCTACAATGATGTCGTAAATACGGCATTTCCTTGAATCCTAAAAAATCTATTTTCGCAGTAGAACAAGGTAAACTATGTTGAAAATCTATGGGTGAATGAGTGTGGGGTTCTTTTTCCCAAACTTCCCTCTTGCACAAAAACTCATCAATTAGAATTCAACATTTATTCATTACCCATTGTTTTCATTTATAACCATTTATATGTGAGCACATATCAGCAACATATATCAGCAA
>JZKD02S0600281.1:185462-200730 GCA_000966675.3 Picea glauca | reverse complement strand
TTTTTTTCAGTTTTTTTCTTTCTCATAAAATTATAAAAATCAAAAAACAATAGTTTCGCTATCTTAGGACAATTTACAAATGATTTTTGTAGGTTTTCATTTAAATCTGTAATTTGTAAATATTGTACATTTTTTATTAAGATTTAATTATGTTGATAGTTGAATGTTAAATTTCATAGGGTTATTATAGTATTAGATAGTAAATTGTATATATTAATAGTTCATATTTGTTTATTAGTTTGTTTTAATTGTTATTTTCATTTAGATTAGTTCCTTTAGTGTAGTTTTCTTTTGTTTTTCTAGGACTTAGATCGGCCAACGAAGTCGCTAAACTTGTCAGGGTGGATCATCCCAAACGGCTTGGGTTATTTAGACAACCCCGAACCAGATCCACTCTTCCACTTGGCGAGCGTTCATTTTCACCCGTCAACAAATCTGCAAACAAAAGTTCGGTCTTCTCCTCTTTCTCTTTCAGTTGAAATCTACAGACGAAAATTATGCTCTGATACCACTTGATGTAGACCCCCTTCTCTCCTAAGGGTCGTGTAACCTCCTAGTCAAGGATATTCAATTCTGATCTGAATTGGCTCTCTGAGACCTTAATGGTCTCACTTACAAATTAACGCAGGCCCTTTTTGTCCTTTGGTGTAGGTTCTATGGAACCCACAACTCATGCTTTTGAACTCATAGGTTTCAGGTGCAATATCCTCTCCTTTTAGCCCCTTCCCACATGTGACCTCGGGCTATGTCTTTTCATAAATGCATGATGGTGGGTGCACCCAAGACTGGTTTGGGATCAACCCGCTTTTCTCCTCACAATATACCTCTAGCTGCCATATACCCCTTTGTCAATACCTTGGTTTCGATTGCGGCCCGCCCTTGAAATTGTAATGTTCAAGCAGTTTTTTTCCCTGCAATCAAGAATGACTATCAATCTTATGATCTTGACGGTGCTTCTAACTGACAGTTCAGATCTTTCCCTTTCAATCCTGCGAATCAGATCTGACCTCTTTCACATCAATGAACAACTCAGATGAGCTCTGACTCTTCGGTCTTTAGGAGTTATTGTTCAATCCAATCCTTTTTCTCCCAGAGTCACTTTCTCTGAAGTGGTAGATCCTCTTCCATGTGTCCTCCTCAAATCGATTGCTCTAGTCCAATTCGGGACTTCAACACTTTCTACCAAGACCAGATCAACGGTCTTCAACACCCTTCTCGATCAACAATCAAGATTCACTTTGGGGCTTCGACGTTGTTGGCCCTTGACCAAGTTTTGCAGAACCTTGGTCACGTTTGACCAATTTTGGGACTTTGACATGCTGGTCAAAAATGGTGCACAAGGAGAAGCAGAGATCATGGGATCTTGGCCCCTTCTTAGGGAATTTTTGGGTTTAGGGTCTATGTAACGTGTATGGGATGTTGGCCCATGGGTTTACCCATGTTTATGCCCTTTTGTAATGTATAAATCGAAAGCTAGGCGATGTAAGTAAGAGAGACCTAGATGTGTAATGTGACCAGTCAGCTAAGTGAGAACAGATGTGGATGCTTCACGCATACTGTGTGTTAAGAACTTGCAGATCTAAGTGCAAGTGATTGTAAGAAGCATGTGTGCAGATTGTAAGAAGGTTTTGTGCTTGAACCTAGCTCGAGGAAGGAGGATCTAGAAAGGTGTGCACAGATCTCCTATCCTATGCAGAGTGGGTTCTTATGGCTCTGTGATTGTAGAATATTGAAAGAAAATAATAAAGAATAGAAGAGTTGGTAGATGTAGCCCCAAACTGGGGTGAACCATGTATATCATGTGTTGTGGTTTCTTTGTGCATTATAGTTGTTATGTTATTGATGTGATGTATTCTTAGTGTAATGATATATGTTATATGCATCTGACATAGTAGCTTGAGGGCTTAGTAATGTGAATGAATGCTAGATCTTATCTAATTATATATGCTAGGTGCTTGGATATATTAGATCTTGTTGAATACTGTGTTTCTCTGTAATTAGGGTTTCGATCCACGATGTGAATAAGGGTTAAATACTAATGAATGTTAACTATTAAGTGTTTTGTTAGTGTAGTAATCACAGATCTGTGTCCTAGATCGATTGTAGACACTTGAGTCCTGCAACCACCCGTGCCTCTACCTCGGGTGAGACTTCATATGCTTTGTAGGTGTTGCTGAAAGGGATGATAGTTAGGGTTTTTTTGGTGCATTTTTGAAGTGTTGAACCCTGGGTCTACCCCTATGCCAACAAATGGTTCTATTTCTTGGACCTGAAACTGTGATTGCTGAGAATTGAAGAAAATAAATCTTTGTGTGTAGATCTACTTCTTTAGTGCGCAATATTCTACTTGACTGCGAATCTCTGTGCTAAGAAAGGAATCAGATCTAAAGAAAGAGGTAAGATCTTAAATATTTGTGCTCTAAGAAAGGTAAGAGAAGTGAAATTGTTTGTTTCGAAAGAACAAATATAGGTATGTCTAATAGATTTTGTCTGAAAACTAGGACACCATTAGAAGACATAAGATTGGATATGAATAGATCTCATAAGAATAGTGAAAGATATGTTATTCCTATGCATAGAAAGAATGTTTGGACTAACAAATGGATGTAGGATCATAGAAAGAATTTTTTTCAGGTTAGCTACTATGATCCTAGTGCACAATATAGGAAAGGTTGGGGGTCATTTAAAAGAAAGATATGATTAACTCTTTGTTATAGTTGCAGAAGACCGGGACATCTTGCTAAGGAATTCCCTGGTAGAGGTCCTATTTTTATTTTTTGTAAAGCTATGGAACATGAAGTTTTAGATTTCCCTAGAATGATTGCTAAAGTTGAAAATATGAGTATGAGACAAGAAAACCATGAGATAGACCAAGAAACTAAGGATATGTTAGAATCCCAGAAAGAATCAGAGACTGTATTACTACAAATGAAAGAATCCCTAAATGATCACAAATATATAAACTTATCATAGATATTAAATGTGAAAGAATGCATCGAAACAAGAATACGAGACTTTGACATGGACTATGTTCTGGAAGAGGAAACATAGGAGAATATCATGACAGAAACAACTTGGGAAATTTTGGGAAAGTTTGTTATGGTTCCTTCATTAGGAGGAATAGGATTATTTAGAGGCAATTTGATAACACTATGTGGAAGACTTACCCAAATAGCTATGAGTGCTCATGGAACTTCTACAGAAGAAGAATTTGAGATCGTTAAATTTGTTGAGAACATCGCCCCATTTTCTATTTTTCTAGGAAAAACCTGGATTGAGAAAGACCAGACATGAAAGAAACAAGAAGAGGAGGATATAGAAGAGAAAAAAAAAGAACTAAGAGATTTCATGGCCTGAAAAATAGAGCACTTACTGGAAGAAAAGAGGACCAGTCGAAGCTACTAAGGACTAGATATCTAGACGTCAAAGTTGAAAGAACATAGAAAGACTTGAAATACTTGTTTGTACAAGAGAGTAGAGAACCTACCCCAGAAAGAGAAGAAGTATTACTCTCAGAACCCTTGAAAGAAACTTCATAGTGCAAAGTTTCTATGCCAAGAGGAGATAAGAACAATAATGTAAAGAGGAAACTAGTGACTCATATTATAGGAAAGAAAGCCAGAAAGCTCATCAAGAAGAAAGAAAATTCATAAAAGTTACAGGAAGTTCCAAGGAGGACTTCATAGAAGGAAGGTTTGTAGAAATGGAATTTCATCAGGATATTAGAACAACGAAGATTGGCAGTTCACCACGGTGAAGAAATATGACCATTGGAGGCATCCCGACCGTTAGCCCAACACTCCAAAATGGCTCAAATCGTAGTTATGGACAGAAATATCGCCATTAGACCATTGGGACCGCACCATAACAAATGTAATTTCACTTATTAAGGCATTCCTTCCCATTGGAGTATTCTGTTACAACATTCTCTATTTATCCTGTCACATGTTGCACCAAGAACACTTTTTCCAATTGTGATTATTCAAGCCCACAAAGAACTCGTTTCTTTCGTGCAGTGCCTATTGATAGCTCACCACCCATTCTGTTACATCGAGTATTTGATCACCAACTAGAGATACCTAATTTTGAGCGTGCATATCGGGTGACTTCAGTGAAGTATAGAAATCTGTCGAAGAGATCCTCATAGACCTCATGGATGAGAAGGTCATGTCTACATAGTCCAAGCCTCGTTGATGAGAGGAGTGAAAGAATCCCCATCGACTGCTCATGGATATGGACCATCTCGAGCTGCGACAAAGAAACAAACCAAGCATTGTGATGACTTGGTGAATGCGAAGATCATCCCATCTATCCTACCCAATTATATCCTGCCTCTAGCTAGCATGATGAGCCATGAAAGTGTCCCGAGGGACTTCAAATACACCTTGATTACTATGTACCTCCCAAAGGGGATAGACACAGTTGGACTGCAGTTAGGATAAATCATGATGTTGAAGATCAATGACTTCAACTTCATAGATTGCAAGAACCATGGAATGCTCACCCCACACAAGTACTTAACTAGGACCAAGGGGAAGAAGTCAAAAATCATCCCCCAACCATGGACTATGGACATCGCGAGGTCCACTATCCTGAACGTGATGAAGATACCACACTTTGGAAGGAATCAAGAGGTTAACGTGTGCGTTAAAATCTTATTGTATTGCTTCTATGGAGGTTATCTATGGCTGGAAGGACGCATCACCGTCGATCTGACATTGATCCATTGGATCACTAGAATAAGCATGCAAGGACTAGAACCACAAGAATTTTATCCAGGGAAGGCTGTAGAACACGCCCTAGCGCAAAAAATTAAAGATACCTATGGTGATGTGGAAAAGGGGAAGTGAGGCTACAAGGTAGCTTCCATTTAGAATGGCATAGTGTGCCTAGCCTGTCAGTTGATCATTGGTAAGATAGTAAGGAAGAACAAACCCACGCAGGTCATAAGGTTCATTATTGACCTCACAGGAAAATGAGTGGAAGGGATACAAATGAACTAGATGAGCTACCTCGTCAACCAGTTAGAGAAATATTGTCACAAAGCTCAAGATCAGGGCTATGAGTTCCACTTCAGTTAGATGTTGATCCTCATCACTTTCATTACTTGGGATATGTCAAAAGGTGCGACCTTCCCTGAGATTGAGCCATCAGAACCCTTAGCTATGAAGTTCACTACGCTCTGGTATTTGAGTGATATGGTGAAACACTGGCAGTCAAACGCGGTATTCCACACCTTCTACCTACAGTTGAAGAGGGATATTGAGTCTTTCCCTCAGACGACACTAAACACCCTACATAGTTCCAGAACATTTGTGAAGTTTATCTCAAATATAAATTTTATTTATATCACTACATGCAGAGATGAACACAAAGAAGAGCTACAAAGTTACTATAAACTCACCGTTAGGGTCCTAACCCGCACATAGGTAGAACAATATATTCGTATGTAATAAAGGTCAATATTAATAAGGCCTTGTAATAAAATAGAATAAGTCAAATGTAAGAAGACCTAATAGAATCTTCTTCTTCTAGAAGGATCTTCCTCTAGATGATTCTTTTGATAGACATATTTAGTATAAATAGGAGTCGCAGGTATGAGAACCCTAGCTTAGATATTATTGTAATAGATCTCTGCTCAACTGGAGGTTTCCCCCATGAAGAGGCTCGTGATCATTGCTTTCAGAATCAAAGTGTTATTTCTGTTGTTATTCTTATATCATTTTAGTGTTATTGTGGTGATTGTTTTGGTTATATTGCTACTATTCTTCCATTTCTAGCATTTTATTTTTGTTCTGCATACTTTTTATATCTGGTATATTACAAGTGGTATCAGAGCACTTTCCTCAGCAGAAAGTGTGGGTTAATTTTTTTTCAAGGTAGAGATGAATTTCAATGTCTTTAATCCCCAAAGATCTGTCATTACATGAATAAACCCACGGTTGAGGGATTCATACATGTAGGAAATACAAGTGGTACTTAAGAGCACATCTGTTGGCCACCCTTGTAACCCCTGTTGGTACCCCTTCAAGTGGTAGCGCATCAGACAACACATGTGTAGAGATTGGCCTAGATTTCTTGAAGCCCTCTTTAGATAAATCGATCAGCCGCTTGACTATTGTAGTGCCACCAAGAACAACACTCGAGAAGATAATCTCTAGTACCTGGGTAGTCAGGTAGTATGACTAAGGGTATGGATTATCCTCCTTAGTTAGTGCCTTGCGATATTGGGCCAAGTACTACTATTGGACCCCGCACATATATCAAAGAGCTATAGAACATGGAAAACCCTTGTCTGTAGAACCCTTGAATACCTAACCCTTGGGGATAGAAACATAAACAAATTAAAACATACAAGATTTATTGTCACGCAACTATGTTTGGGTTGTTAAATCACTACACATTTCTTCTTGGTTAAGCATTTGGGAATTTCATCACTACAGTATTCTTCAGACCAGAGTGTAACTACATAGGTGTAAAAAAAAAAAAGTCTGGAAAACGTTTCACCATTATTTGAGACCTATTCCATTGGATTCATCTCTGCACCTTTATCACATTCATACATATCATTTTTCGGAAAAATGTTTGACCCAACCTGCCCCTTTTCAGTTCCCTTGTCCTCATGGCTCATACCCATAGTAAAGACTTGGAATCTTGCTTCAATACATTGCAATCTAGTCTCACCGAGACCCAACAAGAAGTGAAACAACTCAGTGCAATGTTACCACCATCAAAACAACCATGTAGTCCTCAACGGAGGAAATCAAACAAGACTTGACCACCCAACTTGAATCTGTATTTTCATCACTCTGCACCAAGCTTCATATCCCTATAGATAACCCTTCCTCTGACTCACCTCCACATACTAAAGGTGAACATTCCTCTCATTCCCATAACGTTCAACACCATCACTTTCAACGTGACCTACGCCTTCCACGAGTGGATGTAACCAAATTTGATGGCTCAGACCCCACTGGTTGGGTAACTCAAATGGAACATTATTTCTCTTTATATGGAATTACAGATGACTTGGGAAAACTCCAGTATGGTGTTCTCCATCTAGATCAAGAACGTTGGCAATGGTGGCAATGGAGAAAAAATTCCCATCAAGGGTATATTTCTTAGACACACTTTGTGGTAGAGCTTCTCCACTCCCCAAACCCTCAATCTAATATGTTAAATCAAGCATCAGAAGGTTATCATTCTAGTTGATAGTGGAAGCACCCATAATTTTATTCATCACCGCATTGCCCAAGAAACTCATTGTTACATTCATGTTTTCAATAATTTCCAAATTTTGATTACCAATGGTGGTTCCATGAAATGTGCATGGCGTTGTGAAAATGTGCATCTCCAAATTAGTGACTACCACCTGAAATCTCATATGTTTGCTATCGACATGGGTGGTTGTGACATTGTGTTGGGTGAAGATTGGATAAGGACTTTGGGTCCCATTCTCATGGATTTTAATGACTTAACCATGCAATTTGACCAGGAGGGCCACCAATATAAGTTCCAAGTCATCACCTTCGGTTCACCTGAGATCATTAGTTCCCATCGCATGAAAAATCTTCTCGAAAAAGGTCATTTTGGTGTTATTTCCCAACTCCATGCCATACAAGCAACAGAGACACCCTCGGTGCCGCAAGACCTCCAAGCCATCCTCTCTAAACATCAATTGGTATTTTCCACTCCCCAAGGACTCCCTCCTTCTCGTGGTTTTCATGATCATTCCATTCCCCTTGTACCCAGAAGCCTTCCTCCCAATATTCGTCTGTATCATCACCCCTTTTCCCAAAAAAATGAAATTGAGAAAATGGTCTAGGAACTCCTTAATGCAGGCATTATCAGCCCTAGTACGAACCCCTACTCTTCTCATGTGGTCATGGTCCTAAAGAAAGAAGGTTCTTGGCAAATGTGTCCTGACTTCTGTGCCCTCAACAAACTTACCATTAAAGACAAATTTCCCATTCCTGTCATTGATGACCTCCTGGATGAATTGAGTGGTGCCCAATTCTTTACTAAACTTGATCTCCGTTCAGGCTACCACCAGATACGTATGAAAGAAGCAGACATTCCCAGGACTACCTTTAGAACTCATGAGGGCCACTATGAGATTTTGGTCATGCCCTTTGGCTTGTGTAATGCCCCCTCCACCTTCCAAAGCCTCATGAATCATGTATTTCACCTTTTTCTCTACCATTTTGTCTTAGTTTTCTTTGATGAAATCCTCATCTATAGAAAAACCTAGACATACCATCTTTCTCATGTGGATCGAGTTCTCCATCTACTCTCTCAACACCAACTTTTCCTGAAACAGTCTAAATGTGCTTTTGGCACCTCAGAAGTAGAATACTTGGGTCATATGGTTGGCAAGGATGGCGTCAGGGTGGATCCTAAAAATATTGAAGTTATCCAAGACTGACCTCACCCAAAGACTCTCAAGAGTTTGAGTGGATTTCTGGGCTTAACAGGGTATTATCACAATTTTGTTAAGAATTGTGGAAAGATTGCAACACCTCTCACTTCTCTCCTAAAAAAGAACTCTTTCGCTTGGACTCCATTCAGTTCTCAAGATTTTCAAACCTTGAATATATCCATGTGCACCACTCTAGTACTGGCCCTTCCTGATTTCAAAAAGACCTTTGTGTTGGAATGTGATGCCTCAGGGAAAGGAATTGGTGTTGTCCTTATGCAAGAGGGTCGACCTTTGGCCTTTACTAGAAAGAAACTATCTGAAATAAATCTGGGAAAATAAATCTATGAAAGGAGATGCTGGCTATTCTGCATGTCATTGATCTATGGCGCCCTTATCTATTGGGGAAATGTTTCCAAATTAAGACATACCATCAAATCCTCAAGTATTTTCTGGAACAACACATTTCCTCCCCGGAGCAATAGAAATGGGCGAATAAGGTCTTTGAATATGATTATGAGATCATTTACAAGAAAGAAAAAGAAAATGTGGTTGCGGATTCACTTTCCCGAAAATATGAAGATGAAGGATCCCTTTTTTCTCTTTCTTTCATTGTACCAAATTGGCTCCAAGCCGTTCGCCAGGAAGGGTGTCACGATCCCAAAAGTTTGCATCTGATCCAACAATTGTAGTCCAATTCTCTAGATTCCCCAGGGTACTCTTGGCTCCATGATGAGATTCAATACAAAGTCCATTTGTATTTAAGTAAACAATCCAAGCTTAAATCCACGATACTTTTTTAGCTTCATGCTACACCCACAACGAGGCACTCTGGGTTCACCAAAACCTATGATAGGGTCAAATGTTATTTTTTCTTGGATGGTATGAAACATGACATTTATAATGTTTTCACTGATTGTGATGTGTGTCAACACAACAAGGGAGAAACAGTCAAATCTTCAGGCACACTACAACCACTTTCTATTCCACCTACTATTTGGAAGGATATCTCTATGGATTTTATTACCAACTTACCCAAATCGGGAAATAAATTAGTCATCATGGTGGTTGTTGATCGCCTTTCCAAGTATTCTCATTTTTGTGCTCTTCAACACCCATTTAAAACATCCATGGTGGCTCAAATTTTCATGGATCAGGTCTTCAAGATTCATGGCATGCCACACTCTATTGTTTCTGATCGTGACCCAACTTTCACAAGAAATTTTTGGATAAAACTATTCAAGATACAAGGAACCCAATTGCATCTCAACACAACTTATCATCCCCAAACTAATGGTCAAAAGGAAGTTGTCAACACGTGTTTGGAAACATATTTGAGGTGTTTTACCTTAGAAAAGAAAAATCAATCGGCTCAATGGTTACCACTAGCTGAATGGTGGTACAACACTTCATACCATACATCTACACGCATGACTCCTTTTGAAGCAGTATATGAATAGAAGCCACCTTCAGTTCTCTCATACTTACCTGGTGTCTCGAAGGTCCAGGTTGTTGACCAAACCCTTATAGTTTGAGAGGCTATTCTATGTACCCTCAAAGAGAATTTGGTCATGGCACATAATCAAATGAAGCAACAAGCAGATCAAGGTCACTCTGAATGTCAATTTGCAGAATGGGAACAAGTGTTTCTTCGACTGTAACCTTACAAGCAAACTTCCCTCAAGGCTGAGCATTGTCAGAAGCTAGTGCTCAAATTTTATGGTCCTTATACCATTCTCAATTGAGTGGGACAAGTATTCTATCAGTTAGCTTTTCCCAGTCATTCGAAGCTACATCCCGTTTTTCATGTTTCATGCTTAAATAAGGTGACTGGAACTAAGTTCCAAATTCAAACCAACCTTCCCGAGTTAGCCGAAGAAGGATCCATTTGGCTACAACCACAAGCATTTTTGGACCAGTGTGAGCATTGCCTGCGTCAGAGAACCATCAAGGAAGTGTTAGTCCAGTGGAAAGATACAACTCCAATAGATGCCACTTGGGAACCAACTACCATTCTACAACAATTTCCACATCTCAAGCCTTGAGGACAAGGTTTTTTTTAAGGGGGAGGACATGTTAGGGTCCTAACCCACACATAGGTAGAATAATATATTTAGATGTAATAAAGGTCAATATTAATAAGGCCTTTCAATAAAATAGAATAAGTCGAATGTAAGAAGACCTAATAGAATCTTTTTCTTCTAGAAGGATCTTCCTCTAGATGCTTCTTTTGATAGACATATTTAGTATAAATAGGAGTCGAGGGTATGAGAACCCTGTTAGCTCTCCAAGAAACTCTTTAGGGTTGTAGGCTAAAGATGCTTGGTAACTTAAGAATATGATAATTAGGTATGCTTGGAACAATGGGATAACTCAATGATTAATGAAATGGACAACTCATCATACATTCGAATAAGACAATGCTTTTAGAAATCAATAATCAGACAAGATATTTTAAACAGGGGATGAAGAATAATAATCTTGATTACCAAATACAACTAGGTGTAGGGTTAATACAAGATAGCAAGAAATCCTTCAATTCAAGTTTATGAGCTTAATAAAGAGATGACAGTATTTAGAAGCTAAGACAAACTAAAGTAAAGTACATAAATATAAGATGCATGAGCAATTATGATATTGAAGATAAAAGAAGATTGTGATTCTATTATCAAACAAGATTCTATAACAGTAGAAAAATGTGTCCCAGATTGAACCCTGATCTCTTAAAAAGTTAGGCATTTATAGCCCTTACAACAAGTCTAAGATCCTGAAAAATTGGATCTGTATATCTAAATATAGAAAGTAAAACTGACTAAATACAAATGGATAATCAAAGAACTAGTTTCTAGCACTCAAACTGTCTTCTTTATTTATCTTTGACATCTGGTATTCATCACTTGTATGACTCTGATGTGTCATTAAGGGTAAAGACACATGTCTTCTATAGTTGCAAATCTTTCAACAACTATAACCCAAAACTTTAGTTGACCAAATTTAACATTTAGTCCCAAAAAACTCCATGAATCTTTGATGTCGAATACTTCTTGATTTGGTGGTTAATCCTTTGACACTCCCATATCCTTTTAATCACTCCAAAATCACTTTTATCCATCTTAACTTTCCAAAATTTTCTTTCTGTAGTTTCACCATCTATTTCGCCTTTCAATCTGCTAATTAGCTGGTGAAAGCTCTGCTTTTCATCAACTAACTAGTTATAATTCCGCCTTCTACGCTACTGAAAGTTTTGTCTTGGTCAAAAAGGAAACCCTCCATATTCAAAACTATTGTTTCATCAAAACCTCAATGTTCTTTAGATTTCCCTCCCTGCAAATTCACAGCAACCTGGGCTAGTACCTGTAAATCTGGATGTGTATTGATCTTTTTCTTCAATTTCTTGATTTTCCTCTTGAGGCATTTTGCTAACCACCATAAGATGTTATAATATTTGGTGTTTTTATTCTTCCTATTTTTTCCTTTAATAGATTCATGAGCTAGCTTCTCAAAAGCTACATTTGTCTTTGAAAATTTTTCTGATAAGCCTTTGTATCTTGCCTTAATCACTCTTTCCAAAACCTCCTGTTGTGCTATTACCTCTTTCATCTCTTTAATCTTTTGTGATTTTTTTGATTTCTTATTCCTTGAGGTTTCAACTTCATCTATGGGAGTAAAATCTTCATAGTCCTATGCAATTTCCATGGAGTTCTCTTGATTTTTAATGGCTAGACTTTCATCTTCCCTTTCTGGCTCTGTATCTAAATCTGTGTATGGAAAATTGAGAACATTTGTATTTTTCACTATGGATTCCTCTAAGTTTGTTTCAAAATCTAGTTTCTTCTTTTCTCTCTTGGGATTTATGCTAGAAACCCTATCCTATGTTGGTCTTGGGAGAGATGTCCTCCTCCTTGAGTTTCTCTGAGGAGTTGACTGCTTTTTCCCTGCTTTCTTCTGCTCATTTACAGGTTGAGTTTGGGTCTCAAAACCTTCCCAGAAGAGAAAGTGTTGCCAAGTTCTTCCTCTTTTTCCCAGTTCCTCTAAAATTATCAATTTTATCAGGCCATAATGACAAAGGGAATGTTTTATGCCTAGAGGTTCAGTTCTGATCTTCTTACATACTTTGGTTAGGCTTTTGTGAAGGAAGAAAGGCAAATTCAAAAGGGTCTTCCTTATGAAATGATCTAAAAGTATGAAATGGTATAACATTAACTTGTCATACTTGCCTTCTGAAGTTAATTAAAGTTGAATGCCTTTGAACAGAACTTGTCATTCATCTTCCAGGTGAGAAACATATAATCTTTTCTTCCAGGTTATATTTCTAAATTCTAGCTTGAGGTATACCCTGAAATCTAAGTTCTTAGTCGTTGTCATTTTAAACCAGCTTTAGCCTATTCTAGGTAAGTCAGTTGTTCTAGTGATAGCAGCTTCATAAATTATCATTTCTAGAGAGCCCACGTTGGCTTTGTTTCCATCATATGACCTGGCAAAAACTTCTGTTGTCACCTAGTGATAACCATGTTGTAATTTTTCCACATAAGTCATGCATCCTGCGTTTGAGAAATGATTTTGTACATCTGGATGTGACTGCAAAAATGAGAGATTATCTAATTCTTTCCTCAACTGCAACCCACTTCACTTCCTCGCCATATGCAACTTGAAAGTTGATTGATTTGCACATGGTTGACACGGTAATTCTCCTAATACAGATGAGGTTGGAGCTGGTCAAAACTTTCTGTGCTACCAATTAGAAAATGAAGCAATATCATATTGCCTATGAACACCATGAATTCAAAACAATAGATATTGATTTGATGTCGCGGGGTGGCAGGTACTTTCCTCGCTGTCTCTAATGATGAATGTGAATTCATCATCTCCAATCCTCTCATTGTTGTTGCATGAAATCAAAATCACGATATGCCATAATGTCCTATTAAAACGTGAACTAACGATATCATCATTATCGTTTGTTTCGAGTAGCGCTCCATAATGATTGTGTGACATGTGTTGAGCGTGTCCCTTTTGATTTTGGAGTCATTGAAGAGAAATTTGTGTTTAGCGATTTCACCATCTTGCTTGCCTATGGGGAGTACACCTTAACCATTGAAAACCGAGGCTTTCACCAACTAACATCAACTTAGCAACATATGTTAGTTGGTGAAAAGCTTTTTCACAAAATTTAAAAACAGCCTTTTGAGGATCAATTTATTTCTAGGGTACAATTTTAAATCCTATGTTTTGACACTTCTAGAAGCTAAAAATTTATATAGAATCCTATTATTAACCATGTTATCACCTACAAAATGGAAAAAAATGACTGATTCATTTTGGGAGATAACGTTTGGCTCCAACTGGGATGGATACCTCCCTATGAGGTCACCAAGAACCTAGTTAGACTCAGTAGCCTTTATTACAACTTGAAATAAAAAATGGTTTTACTCAGTACCATTGAGCATGGATTTATTGAAGAGACAAAACAAAAACAAAACTAAAAAGAATATGTACATATAAAACAGGACTTTAAGAAAAGCCTTATGAAAAGTAGGGTTTCAGAAACGCTCGTTAAAAGGGTCACCTACTACTTCTTCACCTGCAAGATTTTGAAGGACAAAGGTATTATTCTGCTGAACTGTTGTTATGACAAATGGACCTGCCCAAAGAGCATCAAATTTTCCATATTTCCCCTTTTCTTTCCTTACTACATCCCATTTCAGAATCAACTCCCCTGCTTTGAAAGTATTTTCCTTAACTTTCCTGTCGAAAATTCCCTTCATCTTCTCTTGGTGTAACTCTGTCCTTTCCAGATGTTGCTCTCTGTCTTGCTGCAACTCTACCATATTGTGGATCCTTCTAGTTAAATCATTTGGTTTAGAATCAACTTCTTGTAAAAACTTTGCAACTGGCAGTGCAAGTTGAATAAGAAAGATGGCTTCAATACCATATACTAACTTGAAGGGGGATGTACCAATTGAGTTTTTATTTGTAACCCTATCAACCCACAAAGAGAATTTCAAATTGGAATCCCAACCTTTGGTATTTTTTTCAAGAAACTTCTTTATGATACTGACTAAACTCTTATTCAATGACTCAACTAAGCCATTTCCTTGTGGATAGTAACCAGTAGAATGTACTGTTAGGCAGAAATATTGTAGTTTAATTCCATTGTAATATTTGCCCAACCATTTAATTTGTCAATCTGAGGTTCGTAGGCTTACAAAGCACACACACTATATATGCAGGATTGAAGTAGAAGTAATCTAATCTAAATTGCTGAAATGAAACTAATCTAGGAAAGAAGGAAACATTAATCTAGAAAAGTAGGAAATTGCATAAAGGAAAAGCAATACAACATGTGAAGAGTTAACGACAAATAACATATGTGAGCTCACACAATAAAGCTATCTTGAATTACATAACAATAATCAAATGAAAATCATGAAAGAATATGAATCAAAGCTAAGAATCCCTTACTCTTTTGAATCCTAATGACTACTCTAATTCTAATTACATCCTAATTGAATTCTCATGAAGAGGGAGCACTCTCTTTTATACATGAGAGCCTTGAAGATAAGATAACCATCTCATTATTACAGATCCACTATTCTCTCAACCTTTTTTCCATTATTACAAAATATAATCCCTTTAAATCCTCACACATATCTCTCATATATCTTAGATAAGATATTCCAACCAAATCTCCAAGATCTTCTCCTTGGAATGAGATTGAATTATCTCCTCAAATATTTAAATGGTGGAGGAAGCATTCGAGAAGTCCTTTGAATTAATCCTTCACATATTCCTACACATTACAAAGCTCACACATATTTGAGATATATATGAAAACATGTTGATTTTCTAACA
>JZKD02S0600281.1:174836-185412 GCA_000966675.3 Picea glauca | reverse complement strand
TTCCTTTTAAATACTAAAATGAATAAAGTGGAGAACAATAAGGTGAAACCCAAGTATATTTATGGAAATGATATCATGAAAGGTTAATGGGGCGATGGAATGTGAAGAATGATGAAGGGAAAGGTGGCTGAGAATAGGACATTTATGAGCCCCAACATGTACTAGCTGAATTACTAGCTCTTCACATAATTTTACCAAGTGTTTATCATTAAATGTAACAGTGTTATCAATGATTATTCTCTTGGGGCAACCACATATGGAGAATATGTTTTCTTGCAAAAACTTAATGATGACAGTGTGATTGGCCTTTCTGGTAGGAATGGCCTCAATCCATTTGGTAAAATAATCAGTGGCAACAAGGATCCACCTATGTTGATTGCTAGAAGGTAGGTGAATCTCACCTATGAAGTCTAGACCCCATTGTTGGAAAGGACCTATGACCACAACAAGTCTGAGAGGGAGGGATTTTAGTTGTTGTTTGCCTGCAAACCTTTGGCATGTGTCACATGTTCTCACAAATTCACACACATCTGAAAATAAATATGGCCAATAGTAACCATCTCTTAGGATTTTATGCGTGATAGTCTTCTAATAGTGATTTCCTCCACACTCACTATTATGAAATTCAATCATGATTCTAGCTACTTCTTCTTGGTTTATGCACCTCAATAGTATCTCTATTGGATTTTTCCAGAACAATAAGTTGTCATTAATGCAGAAATTCATGGTTTTGATCTTTAAAGCCCTCCCTTGTGTTCTTGTCAAATCTGAAGGAACTGATAAAGTTTGCAGAAAATATAATATGTAGCTATACCATTTATAGTTAGCTAGGTGAGCTGAAACCTATAATTTCTCACTTCCTTTGTCCTCTAAAGACTGAATATTTTCTGCATTTACACTTACCAAATTTATCTCAAGCAGCTTACAAATTTCTTCTGCAAGAAGCTTGGCAAGGCCTTGACCTTTCACAAGTTTTTCTAGCTTGATCTCAACATCAAATTAAATTAACTTTGCTATCCACTTACTTCTTTTTCCATCTATGTCAGGTTGTATAATCATATCTTTAACTGAACTTGAAGGCACATAAACTATTACCTTGGCTTGAAGGATGTAAACTCCGAAGTCTTTTAATGACTTGATGAGTGCATATGCTTTTTTTTCCAATGGTTCATACTTCACTTCAGCATCTGTCAAGACTTTATTGAAGAAGACGACTAGCTGCTCCTGATCATCAACATTTTTCTGCAATAGTACAACTGCAATTGTGTCTTTTGAAGAAAATGAAAAGATATAAAACTCCTTGTCAAAGTCAAGGATGATTAAAACAGGGGTTGTCATAATGGCTTCTTTGATAGAATTGAAGGAGTGTTTATCTTCTTTGGTCCATCTTACTTCAAAGTTATTTCTTAACATACAAGTGATATTCTTTGTAAGTTCTACAAAGTTTTCTATAAACCTCTTGATAAAGTTTATAGTTCCAAGGAAAGACTGAATATCCTTTTTTGATCTAGGAAGAGACAAATTTTTAATGGCTTCTACTCTCTTAGGATCAATCCTCACCCCATTAGCTGAAACAACATGTCCAAGTAATTTCCCTTCTTTGAGTGCAAAATTATATTTCTTAGGATTAAGAGAAATTCCATACCTTCGACATTTTAGGAATGTCCTTCTCAAGTGTTGCAAATGATGTTCATGGCTTCTTGAAAAAACAATTATTTCATCAAGATATATCAAGACAAATTTGTCTTTCTCTCCAATGAATGCAATGTCCATTGCCCTTTAGGAATGCTGCTCCCACATTCATCAATCTGAAAGGCATATTTTCGTACATAAATGTAACCCATGGAGTGGTAAAAGCAATCTTTTCTCTGTCATCCAGATGGACAACAATCTGATTGTATCCAAAGAACCCATCAATAAAGGACATCACCTTTGATCCTAACACCTTCTGTAAAATATGTTCCATCTTGGGCAGTGGGTAGTTGTCTTTCCTATAGCACTTATTCAAATTTCTGAAATCCACACAGAGTCTGATCTCTCCATTTTTCTTTCTGACAAGTACAAGATTATCAATCCAATCTGAGTATCTAAGAGGTATAATAATTCGGGCATCCAATAGCTTCTTGATCTCCTTTTCCATAGTAGGCAACAACATAGGATTGAAAGATCTAATTTTCTACCTAAATGGTTTTGTATCTTTGTTTAAGGGGATCTTGTGTTGAATTATCTCAGCGTTGAATGTCTTTAAGTCATCCTATTGCCAAGAAGAAATGTCAACAAATTCTTTTAACAACTCACCGTAATCAGCCTTTTGTTTTTCAGTCAAATGGAAAGCTAAGTTGACATATTTAGGATCCTGTTAACTGGCTACATTATACTGAAAAAATTATGAGTCCTCTTCCTTCTTTTCCATTTTGACAGCCACATCATTATTATCAAAAATATTTTCTAAAGGGACCAACCCTTTAGGGATTTTGTTAGTGGACAATTGTACTATTTCATGTGTTGCAATTTTACTTATAAACTTTGGCTTATCAGCTTCATCATCACGTTCATTCTCCTGATCAATTTGCAAATCTACGAACTCATCTATTACTACAAGAAATCTAGTGAGTTCGGCATCATCCTCGAACACCTTCCATAATTTTACATTTTCATGGAGTGATGGCCTATACTTTACTTGGATTTCGTAATTCAATTTAGGAGGTAGAGAAGGTATAAAAGAACATGCTGACACATCTAATGAATCATCCAATTCATTCATTGCTCTGGGTATGAATGAAATCTTGAAATCTGTAAAAGTATGGATTGCTCTCAAAACTTCATCCCTATAGGCTTTCATCCTAAGATGTTTGGCTTGAAAGGACTTGTTTACCTGTTGAATTATTAAATCTGCATCTCTGAATACCTGTAATCTTCGAATATTCATCTCTTTGTCTTCATTTAATCCCAGGAGTAGCGCCTCATACTCTGCAATGTTGTTAGTCACATTAAAATCAAGATTAAAGAACAAATGAGGAGTTTTCCTTGAAGGAGAAATTAACACCACCCCTGCTCCTGCTGATTCTTTGGTACAAGCGCCATCGAAGAACATGGTCCAAAGGTTGTATTCTGATACTTTTGTAGACTAAACTGTAGGCTTCCTAAGCAACAATGAATCTGGTAATGAATCATCAATTTGTAATATGCAATATCCCATACATGTGTCCACTAATTAAATAGGATGGTTGGCTGGATTTTGTTCATCATTAATAACATATGCAAGTTGTGACTCCCTATATAATCTTTTGTTTACTCCTCCAAAAATGGGAATAGTAGCATATGAGAGATCCATTTGAAGAGTGCCACCTAGCCTCTTCATCCACGATCTCGATAACAAACATCCAAATTTAAGTGGGATGTCTACCACTACTACTAGATGCATGGGTCAAAGTTACAAACAAGTCCTTGATCATTCCAAGACATTTAAATTTTTTAGAGTCAAAACAGAAAATATCATGGTAAGACTTGGTAATCTCTAACCCAAGCTCATCCATAACCGCCTTTGGAATTAAGTTGTGAGAAGCACCGGAGTCCAACATACAGTTATGTAATGTTTTGTCATGAATGTTCAGAGAGATATAAAAAGGTGGACAACTTTCATCTCTATCCTCTATCATTTGGCCCAAAATGATGGTTGGCTTGTCATCATATATATTAAGAATATCAGTAGAGGGGGATATGAACTTGGGGTCAAGAGTTTTGAGGATATCTCTCTTGAATGTTTCATTCTTCATTAACTCCACCAATGGGATGGGGATTTTAATTTTCTGTATTTCAGCCTCAAAATTGAAAGAATAAGAGGTTTTATCAGAGACTTTTACCTCATTTGAAGGAGATTTCAGAAGACTTTGTTGGTCAGTAAGGGTCTGATTTTTCTGAATTTGTTTTTTCAGTAGGAACAACGGTCTTCTTGGGAGGAGCTGGTGCATTTACTTTTGAAGAGTCTATTTGTTGATTTTTTTATACCTGGTCCTTTTGCTTGACAGGGGCTACAATATTCTTAGTAGAAGATGGTGCATTTTGTTGGGTATTATTGGACTTATATTTGAGAGTATAACTGTTCTTCTCTTCTATTTGAAAAAGACCATCATCAACAGAAATTTCATCTATTTGTTCGATCATTAATGCCTCTTCATAGTCATGCTATGTCAGATAAGACTTCCCTGTATCATCCCCAACACAGTGAATATTATCCTCTCCATATTCTTGATAATCACCTTTGTCTTCTTCCATCATGACACTTTGAAGAGGAGCCTTTATCCTCTAATCCTCAGTAGGATTTCTTTCTCTCTATAAAATCTGCATTGGTTGATTATTTCTTCTGAAGTTGTTGGGATTCTGATTTTGGTTTCTACCTGCATAATCATAAGTACCCCTTCCCTTGACAGGTTGCTTATTTTCAATTTTGAGTTTATATATCTCAGACATTAGAGACTCTAACATCTTAGCCATTTTATCTAACTTTGGGTTAGCATTGGATGAAGAAGACGCTTCATCTCTTGGCTTTCTTCTATCAGTGTTTTCTTTCAACTTATGGGCAGCCAATGTATTTGATTCTACTTCAAGGGAAGAATCTTGCATCAAGGATAATGTCGGTGACCTCCTTTCTCTCAACAATAAACAAAAATTTGAGTCAAAAGAATCGGAATATGTGATTTTGGCAGAGGCATCTGAAGGTTTAATCTCAGCTGGTATTTTATTGTACATTCAGTTGAACCTTTTAGTGAAATCAGAGACTAACTCACCATTTTCTTTCCTTAGATTTACAAATTCAGTAATATAGTATAAAAAATCTCTTCTATCACCCCAGTGTTTCAAAAAGGTTTCATCCAATTGCTCAATGCCAGCTATTGAACCAGCAGGGAGTTGTTTGAACCACTTCCTAGCATGGCCATCTAAAATTTGGACAAAGACTCGGGTCCAAACATCTTCCTCCTCAATGTTAAGGTTTTAAGCATAACTGTAGAAGGCCTATATATGTTCTTCAATAGTCACATCACCCTCACCTGTGAATTTGGGCATATACTTCTAATAGTCTCATGTCGACATAGTTGATACTGGGTTTGGCAATATTAGTGGCGCATACCTAGCAGCTAGGATTTGTTTCATCTTGGTCAAAGGAGGTGGTGAAACCATAATGATCAGGGGTGAGAGAGGTGATAGTTTTTCCTCTGATTCCTCAACATAGGGGAAATTTAAAGAAGGTGAATTCTCTAATGGGAAAGAGGTCTGATATGAGGCTCTATAGAAATTTGCAAGTTGTTTAGCCAAGTTTTCTTCACCTTTAGCAGACAACTCTTGAAGAAGATGTTCTACAACAAGGAGGCTAGTGTAAATGTTTAAATGATCTTCTTTCTGCTGTGAATGAAAAGATTCAAGAGAGGAAGAGATATGATTTCTTTCTAAGGACTTAGATGACTGTTCAACCAAATTTGCATCTATCAATTCTTCAACAGTGACATTTTCCTGTTGATAAGAAATAATTGATTCTTCCACAGTGGTTATAGTTTCTTTTTCACTAGCAATCTTAGTGAAAGATGATTAAATGTTTTCTGTAGTATATTTTTTAGAACTATAGAAAGGATTACCTTCAGTGCCTGATTTTGAAGTCTAACCCTGGAATGATCTACCTCTTCTAAGAAGTAGTTCTGCGTTGGACACTCGTGTGACATGTGAGTCTTGTGGATTCACCCTGGTACTGATCCTCTTGGGATCCAGAATGAACTTGTGGAGTCACCAGATAGATAATTTTTGGTCACTATAATTGCTTACTAGTTAAAAAAATCAAGCGTTACATAAATTGTCAACCCAGGGAAGTCTGTTTATTTCAAAGGCAATCACACACTGTATATGCTCAATCTCAAAAGCAATCCAAAGTTGTAGTAAAAATAATCACACCTTGCTTTGAAGAGACTGAGGTTATACTCTGAATTAAAGTAAAAGAAATCTATCTATTGTAGAGTTTAAGATTCAAAAATGAATCATTATCAGAAGAATCATGGATTACATTAAGAAATAACAACCTAGGAAAAAGGAACCTTTCATCATACTGCAAAGAAGACTAACTATTCTATAATAGAGAACAAGACCCTATTCCCCAAAGTAGGAATCTTCAGCATGTGTCTCTGACTATCGCACTTTCATAAAATCATTCTGCAAACAGAATTACCAATGAAAATGATTAACAATTACTGAAGACTAACTATTATGTAACATAGAACAAGACCCTATTCCCCAAAGTAGGAATCTTCAGCACCTGTCTCTGACTATCACACTTTTATAAACTCATTCTGCAAATAGAATTACCAATCAAAATGATTAACAATTACCTAGGAATGAATTGTATGAAAACAATGTAACAATCAGTGGAAACAGAGTTTCAACAAAACAGAGTTTTAACAAAGTATAGATAAAAACAATACTACACACTACACAAACTAATGGGTGAATCTTTTGAAGAAGGTGGGCCCTTTCCTTCTCACAAGATTCCCCAGAAATAAAAGGAATTAAGAAGGAGTGTTCAGAATGATCTTTTATTCATCTGTCAAATGTGACAAGTTAAAATATACAAAGTGAACACGATCCTTCTCTGTAATTCACCTCTAGCTATGCCTTTCGTAATCTCCCTTCTAATGTTGATTTCCCCCTTATTTAAAGAGGAGAATCCTCTTCATACAATTAAGCATACAATTACATGTGTACGTGCAAATCCTATTCTTAGTCTGATCTAATCCTATATGATGGAATAGGATATTCTGATCTCTCGTAGCAAAATTTTTTTATAGTGGTTCAAATGGTGTTGGCTTGAGGTACAGCTATAACGGCCAGTGCAACAACTCCTTGTTACTTTTGTATGTGAAATGTGGTTTTAGCATCACAAATCACGAACTGTTTCAGCAATGGGATCTGTGTACTGTTGACTGTTTCAACAATGTGGTCTTCAAGCAGCAACAGTATATGAACTGTAGTTCAAACTGTTTCAACAACTATATATTTCTGATTAATGGCTAAGTATGAGAGTAATGTAAAATTACATGTAAAACAAATTAAACATATAACAAAGAGAAGAAACGTTATATACTTTTGGAGAAATAGATTAAGGTGATAATGTAGGCTTAAATATGAGAGGGAAAATGATGTAATGATAGCAAAAAGTATGAGAAAAAAGGTACATTATAGGGTCCTAACATTCCCCCCAAATAAAAAGGTTGCATGTCCTCAAACAACTTCAATCTGAATCAGAATCTAGATACCGACTGTGAGTGTGCAAATTACTTAAGTAGTAGCTGTAGAAAGTACTGTCTGTTGGAGATCTGAATCCTTGAACACATTGTAGCCTCTGCCAGGCTGTTGCTTCAACCTTCTTGGGAAACTTATGAAGGACTTCATACTTTTCTACTGGCATCCATAGAATGGGAAAATGGAACTGATAACCTATCCAATTTTCAGCACATTGCTGGACACATTTGATATAACTAGGTACTCAGGAGATTGTTGTCTCAAGATTGGTAGGACTAAAGGGATTGTGCTCCTGTCTTTTCTTAGAAGATTGTTGCCAAAACATGCTATTTTATTTTAGGGCAACGGTCTCTATGGATTTAATAAACTGTTGACAATCCTGAAGTATTGTTGCCTGTAGTTTCCTTATGTATTGAGTCATCCCTGGTTTCTTCAAAAATTGGTAATATTCTGCAACAAAGGTGGCAGTGTTTTGTGGTTCTGGCTGTATCCAGAGGAGTCGGTTATCTTCATTATGCTTGGTAGCTAGAAAATCATTCTACCATGTAATCTAGTTGGTAAGGAAGGAGACAAGTGCCCGAATCTGGATATCACCAACAAGAGGGTTAAGATTAAGCTGTTTGTTCTCAGGAATGGCTTCATTATGAAGATATACCTCACATAATATATGTTGATCAGTAGTTGAGGCTTCTACAAACGTTTGAACAAAATCTTCTAGTTTGAACACTGCATAGGATCTTCCTTCTTTAATTGATTTAATTTGAAAGAATGCAAGTCATTCTATAAGGAAAAGAGAGTAATTTGAGGATGGTTTCCTAGCAGCCAACAATTTTTTTACCAAATCAAACATTAGGAGCAATTTTCCTTTTAACTCTTCATTCTTCTTTTTATGGGCATGAGATTCTTGGCGTGTTTGCTCCAAATCTTCCCAGTTTGAATATATGTGGTTTAGCCAAAGTAGTCGGTGCTCTTGTAGACTTTTATCCTGTGTAATAGCAGATTCCTTTTTCCATTTGTCCATTATTATCTGTTCATTCCATGGTTTAGTTTATGTTTCAGCATCACAAGTGGTAGGCTGAGGTAGGGTCTGAGTGGCTTGTTCCACAAGAGTAGAGGTATTGATCTTGACATGAGGGGCATGTTCATCAATAAGAAGAGTTTGTGTTTCAACATTGTAAGTGGTAGGCCATGATAGAGTCTGAGTGGCTTGATCCACAAAAGTAGAGGTACTGATCTTGACAGGAGGGGAAAATTCATCAACAGGCAGAGTTTGAACAACTTTACTAATGAAAACAGGAGCTTCAGATTTAATAGTTGTTGTAGGCCAGGGTTCCTGTAGATTAGCTTTTCTTTTTGGAATTTTTGAAGGTCCTACTGGTTCTTGTGTAACAGTAGGGTGTTCTTCCTTTTTAACTACAAAAGTCGTAGGTGCATGGGAAACTCTAGGTATTGGGATTTGAACCACTTTGTAGCCTTCTTTATCATAAATATCCCCACATTGGCTGCACATATACTCTCTATACTGATCATATTTTGTGTTTTTCTCTACCATGGCCGCTACATGAGCTAAGGTATACAAATTAAGTTCCTTGTCATAGGCTTCCTTTGCCATTACTAGCTCTTTCTTGTAAGCTTCCAGTTCTGATCTTAGAAACTCATTCTCTTGTAAGAGAGAAGCCATTGTTGGTTCTGGTTGTTGATCTGTCATCGATGTATCAGGAGGGGTGACTGGTTTTTTTGTAACAGTCACAACCTTAGTAGCCGGTTGTGGAGTGGCTACAAAATTAGTAGTTGATTCCCATGTTTCAGCTACTTGATGTAAAGAAAATAGTGTTTCAGCACCCTGGGCATATGATTCTTGAATTTCTAGAATAAGGTCAACAATTGGTTCTTGTGTTTCAGTTGTAGCCAGTTCTTGTGTAACAACTATAGCTAGTTCTTGTGTTTCATCTACTGAATGAGTAGCTGGTTCTTTTGTAACAGCTACTGTTGCAACACCCAGGTCATTTGATTCTTGTATTTCAGGAATGAAGTCAGCAGCTGGTTCTTGTGTTTCATCCGTAGCTGGTTCTTATGTAACAACTATAGCTGGTTCTTGTGTTTCAGCTACTGAATGAGTAGTTGGTTCTTGTGTGACAGCTACTGAATGAGTAGCTGGTTCTTGTGTGATAGCTACTTGATGTAAAGAAAATGATGTCGCAACACCTTGGGCCTATGGCTCTTGTGTTTCAGTGCCTGTGGGTTGAACAGGTAAAAATTTCAAGATTTGGGAGGGTGGAGGTGTATGGGTTTTTAGCAAAATGGGTTGGGGGTTTAGGGTAATGGCAGTAGTGGCTACTTTTGTTGAGGCCCTCATTCATTTTTTTGGTAAAAAGGAAAGAAAAGTAGTAGTTTGCTTCTTTCTTTTACGTGTGGCTTTTTCCTCAGTGATGGGGTAGGGAGGGTTATCAGGTTTATCTGCTTCAGAATCATCGCTAAGGATATGAATAGTAGGGGTATATGATTCTGGTAAATTGTGGGGCAGACTTGGTATGGTAGGAGGGTTAATTGGATCAATTGGGTCTGTAGGCAGATTGATAGGTAGTTTCAGAAAGTTAGGAAGGTTTTGTGGTTTCTCTTCATGAGGATTTTCAGGATGTTCAACAACTTCCTGAGGGTTTGGGTGGGTTATTTAGGAGAGGGTTTTTTTGAGTAAAACCCTTTTGGATGAGTAATTGAGTGAGATGATGATGGGTTAGGGAAATGTTGTGATTTTTATCCTGTTTACAATAATGCGACATATTTCTAAGACATCCAAGCAAATAGTAAGGAATGTTGACCAGTCTAGCATGTCGTAAATGAGATAACAGGACAAAGTCAGACTGGTAAACTACCTGGTATCAACATTCATAGGTAAGGTAGTGCTTGAAAAACTCTGCAACTTTTGGCCAAGGAGGTGGCAATGAGCTAAGTCGAACACCTCAGACTTTAGGCTCAACGTGTTCTCCTGGCAAGAGAAAATCCTGTTGGGCATTAAGGATAATGTGTTTGCGGCTAAACCAGCGAATGCCAATGACGAGAAGACCCGAAACCTGTGCGATATCATCCTCTGTGATTGGAATCTGAACCCCTTGAACAATATAATGGTCTTGTTGAATATTCCAAGCTAATTGAAGAACCTGTTGTTGATCAAATCCCTAGAGCCTCTGAAAATAACCCAGCCAGCCTGCCTGCTGAAAGATTTGGTAGACTTCTAGATACAATTCTAGCAGGGTTGTTGTGGTGAGTTTGTATCGTATAACAAGTGTTGAGAAAT